>SKCR01033162.1:0-166605 GCA_019454045.1 Zanthoxylum bungeanum
TATGTTGTGTTGATGGTTTATCAAAGAGGGATTCACACCATAAATGAGAAGACAATAAGATAAGAAGTCTTCAATGGTGGACCCAAAGAAGGTTGAAAGCTTTGAAAGATTTGGGCTCAAATGATTTATGTTTCAACGCCATAGAGATGGTGGCTACATGTTCTATTTATAGGTAGGGTGAAGACTTAGGGTTTTTCAAAGTGAAAATGTTTAAAAACGCGTTCATATCGCAGCCACGTTAGAACGATTACTCGAACGCACCACGAACGCGTGCCCTTTGGAAAGACTCGTTCGAACGCTACTCGAACGCAAACCAAAATGCTTTCTCTCTAGAATGTTTCATTTGAATGATTCCTCGAACATACCACGAACATTTGCTCTCTGGAATATTTTGTTCAAACTCAATGGAGAACTTGCCACTAAAGCCATAAGTTCGAATGCGGCAACGAATGCAGCACTAACGAAAAAGCTCCAACTTTACTAGAAACCAGTCCAATTGCTCCAAGTTCTTCAAGACTTATTACAACTCAATTGAACTTGTTTTGTCACGGACAATGCCAATAAAAATGGAACTTACACTTACAATTAATAATTGACACTTCTATTATAAATAGAGGTGTTTACCTCTCATTTTCTTCATGCTTCTTTCATTTTCTCTCTTGAAGAATTTGGAAGAAGTGTCTTGTGTGTTTTATTTTTCTTATAATCTTTTATTTTTCTTTCAGTAATAAAATTATGTAAGTTTTTATTCAAATCATGAGCAACTATTCAATTTTTATGGGGTAAATGGTGAAACTCTAAATATGAGAATATAAACTAATCTTACTTATATTATAATATATGAATTGTAATATGAAAACTAATATTTAATATTCTCTTATATTTACGGGTCTCTTGATTCTCTGTAGACAATCAAATCTTGGTTGACATAGTTAATACTTTATCCCATATTATATGATAATGTCATTTCAATCTAGATTAATTATTGATAAAATTTGTTACTGCCTTTATGGTTGGTTTTATTTATTTGGCATAATTGAGTACCTAACTGGACTTGTTATAGATAAATGTTATCATCGCATTTATGACTAGTTTTATATATTTTGGCATAATTAACTGTGTAATAATGACAATTTATATATATTATAAAAGATAAGATTTCTCTATATTTGAAATATCAAGAGTGGATCCCCTAACCTAAACATTATAATTTATTGCTACAGTTCAATTTAAAATTGTCCATCACTTCAAATAATTCAGCCTTTTTAATTTCACTCGAATTATTATTTTATTTACTAAATCTATTCGCTGTGGATCGATCCCGGACATACTGGGTTATTTTATTATTTCGACGCTCTGATCCTTGGGACTAAAAAATCACTTTGTGAGTGTGATAACTGACACTCTTATCTTCGACACTCTGAAGATATGATGAGTAATTCGTCTCTCGTTGGCGTGCGAATGGGAAATAAAATTGGATTTTACTTACTGACGTCCATTGACGCGTCAATGGAAGCTCATTGGCATGCCAATAGACCTAGAATTCCCATTTTGATGAATTTCTTAAGAAGAAAATTCTTCCAGCAACACTTATATAACTACAAGTCCGTCCAAACGCTAAAAGAATATTTTTTGGAGACTCAAGAGTATAGAAAAACATCCACAGTAAGGTAAGAAAAAATCCTCAACCCAGACTGAAGTTTGATGTAGATGACCTCACTAAAATGAGTTATTTCTTCATTTTTCTCTTCTATTTTATATTTATGAGTTCTTTCTTTATAATAATGAATAGTTTATGCCTAATGACAATTATGTGTAACTAATTTATTAGGTTAGGGTTGTAATGGATCATAACAACATGAATATAATTTAAATTGTATTTTTTTTCTTTTAAGTAATTTTGGGTTATTTATTATTCTCCATTCTTAATGCTTTTTATTATCTAGCTAACAATACGATAGTTGTAGTAAACCTTTAGGAATTTGGAAAAAAAGGGATTTGGGTTTATCTTTGAGAATAATAGCTCGTGATCATATTTCTCAATGAATAGATTTCTGTGTATGAAATGAATATACATGCAGGGCATGCGTAACCAATATTAGAACATGTTCTTAATGAGTTTAACTTGAATTAATCATTATAGGAATATAGGTAATTAAATTGAGTTAGGCATTTCTACCTGACCATCGGAAGATGCTTGTAGATAAATTAGCATTCTAGGTTAATAACCCATGTTAATTGCTCAATTGGATAAAAAGTGCATAAAACTTATTTGCATGCTTAGGTGAAGTTGCAATCCTAAATTCTCATTCTCCTAAAGTTTTCCAAAGTAATTTTTTATTAGTTTAATCAAGTCTTTCTTACAACGATTGTTTAGTTTTAGTGTAAGTTAGGTCTAGTTTTAGTATTAATAAGATTAATAATAAGTCCATGTGAGTTCGACATCCGACTCTTACGACATATCCTAGGACTCTAGAGTATTGGACTGCAGATTGGGAGATCCATCGTCTCGAACATGACTTTCCAAAAGCTTGTGTGGATGATCGATCTGGTTGCCAACCTGTAAAACTAGCAAACTTTTGTGGTGTGAGTTATAAAAATCAGTAATTAACCACACCCACACTATAAAAGAACAAGGATATATCTTGAAGATAATATATATAATTACATATATGTGTGTGTGTATGTATGTGTGTCTAAGAAAACCTTTAAGAAGCTCTGCTCAAATGCGTGGAAATCTACGATTGTATAGTCATCGAAAAACGATCTAAACAAACGATATAAAACATCAAAGAAACATCATACTTATAGCTTTTCTGAAAATCTTTCAAACTTCATACTATTCTTTACACTCTCCATATACAAACTCCTCCGAAAATAGTTACATATATACTAATCCAAAAATTGAGCTCATAAGACATACTTGATACGAAACCGAAACTTTATAAAAAGCTGTAATATCCCAAATATTTGATTTTTGAATTTTAAACTTTTTTTTTTATATATAATATATATTGAAATATCATCAAATCGGAAAGTTTAACATTTTTTATTTTTTATTATAACTTACGTACTAGTCTTATACACAAAATCATTCGAACTTTCAAATCAAAATTTCATACAAATAGATACAAATTCAGAAACATTACTTTTACAGATTCTTGAATCCCTTATGTATTGATGAGTGGTAAATAGATCACTATTTCCCACTCCTCTGACTTATTATTTCGCTTAGTTTCTCAAGTTTTATGAACGTTTTGATGTGTTTTAGATTATTTTGTAGATAAAATAAAATCATGACTCAATGGAATCAATCAGAACGAAATATGGAACAAATAATGGCAAAAATTGGACTTGACATTTGGATTTTGGAGGTTGGAAACTTGAAATGGCGTTCAAATGAAATACAATTTCAGAAATTTTAACTTTACGCAATTTTCATATTTTGGCCATAACTTTCTACTCTGATATCGGATTGAGGTGATTCAAGTTCCAGATTAAAGAAGACTCAAATATTTACAACTCTGACGTTCATAATAATTTCGAATTCGGAATATTCATGACCGAAATGTTGAAATTTCTGGAAGTGTGTTATGTGTAATTATTAAAGTCATTTTCAAAACAAATAAATAAATAAATAATGAAAATTGTCAAACTTCCACCAAACATGCTTGCATGTTTGGTGGAGGATTTGGTTCCATGTTTGGTGGAGAAATTAGTGGAGAAATTGGTGAAGGCAAAATTTTACCTATAAATACCAAGCCATTTCATTTGTAAATTTCATACTTGCTTCTATGTAAATTCCTTAAGAATACTAAGAAGCTTGTATCTTATTTGTTTATTTACAGCTTTCAGCAATTAATTTTCGCATTTGCACTTTCTTTTCTTTACTTTTCAGTCTTTACTTTCTATAATTTACTTTTACGCAACAGTACTTTCCTTTCTTTACTTTTCAGTTTTTACTTTTCAATAATGAGGAGGTAACTCCCCCTTGCTGGGGTGAAAGGTAAAGCGTTTAATAGTAATATTTAGATTAATCTCCCTTATTTATAATATATAAAATATTTAAAACCTGACTTAATTAAGATACCGCCTTATTGGTCGGCTGGACATAATTATGAAATTTTATTTTAACCTGACTAAGCTGGATACGGCCTATATGGTCGGTTGGTAATTAATTATAAATTTGACTTAATCAGGATACCACCTATATGGTCAGTTGGTAATATCACGCAAAGTTAATATATTATAGTAAGGGAGATATCTAAATAGAAGTAATAAAATTGGATCCTCTAACCTCATCATTTTCTTTTATTGTACTTTTACATTTTTAATTTCCAGCATTTACTTTTCAGCATTTACTTTCCAGTATTTACTTTATGTCTTTTATTTTATTTAAGTTTTTACTAGCCGTAAATATGTGTTGTAACTAAACCCGTTATCTGGGGTTGTGATGAATTCCAATATCACAGTAAATAAGGGGTTATTTTACTATTTGGGTAATATAAAAGTTTATTTATTGAGTCTTAAGCTTAATGCTTCTTGTTAACTGGCCATTAATAAAATTAATTTGGTAAAACTTAAAATGAACTTGGAAAATGGATTTTAGGTTTAAACCCTATACTCAATAGTCCACGATCTTCTTTGAGGATAGATAACCCTTTAATATATTTCCTTACAGGATAGGAATAAACTTGTCGGGCGGGGGTAGCCATAATTGGAACTTAATCTTAATGAATTCAGGTAACTTGGTTGACATAGGAATATGATTAATTATGTTACACTTGGTATTTGTATCTGACCATCGGAAGAGGCTTTTGCATAATTTCGTATTTCATGTTAATAAACCGATATATTACACAAACTTAAAATAACCACTTCATCTTTAAAAATATATTGGAAAGATTCATAACCCTGGATAGTTTCTTAATATTGAATTTCACTTAATTTACTTCCGCACCATTTGATTTACTTATTTTAATTTAAAGTCACCATTCCAAACAAACAACCAATCCATTATATACTTGTAAAAATTTGGCTTCATAAATTAATAGTTTAGGTATCAAGTCCTCGTGGGATCGATACTTTTTATACTACTTGAACGATATGTGCGCTTGAGTTATACACGTGTGATTACGCCCAATCAAGTTTTTGGCGCCGTTGTCGGGGACTTATTTATCTTTCACAATTAATTTTAGGGTTAGATACCTTTACTTGTGTCTAATTTCTTTTTACTTAATATTTTTGTTTTCTTGTGTTTCAGGTTCTCAGGCACTACATGAGACAGACCGGAAGTTTTAAAATCTGACCGTTTGACCCAGAGATTGAAAGAACCATCAGACAGTTGAGAAAAGAAAGTCAAGAAGGCCAAGAAGCAATGATCAACATGGAACCTGAACCTTTGGAAGTTGCACCACCAATTCCCATTCGAGACAGAACCATTCCGGTAGTTGACAGCATCATTTCCTGTATTGTACTTCCTCCCTTAACAGTAAATACGTGTGACATCAAAACATGCATCCAGATGATTCAGCAGTCAGTTCAGTTTGGGGGGAATACAATTGAAGATCCTAATGCCCATATCAGCAACTTCCTGGAAGTTTGCGTCACTTTTAATTACAACCGAGCAGCTGAAGAAGCAATGAGACTGCGTGTTTTTATATATTCTTTGAAAGACATAGCAAAAGCTTGGCTACATTCATTACCAGCAGGTTCCATCACAACTTGGAACACTCTAGCCACCAATTCCTTGCAAAGTACTTTCCACCAGCCAGAACTGCAAAGCTGAGGAATAACATCACATCCTTTGTGCAACATGACTCACAATCTCTCTGCGAAGCTTGGGAAAGGTACAAGGATTTGCTCAGAAAATATACTCACCATGAAATTGCAAAGTGGCTACAAGTCCAGACTTTCTATAATAGACTTTCTGGAATAATGAGAACCACAATTGACGCTGCTGCTGAAGGAGCTTTGATGGCAAAAGGAGAAGATCAAGCCTGGGATTTAATTGAAGAAATGGCTAACAATAATTCATTGTGGCCAATAGAAAGGAGCATGATCCAAAAAATTGCTGGAATTTATGAAGTTGGAGCTAATACAGCAGTGAATGCCAAGCTGGATCAGATATGTAAATTCATGAAAACTCTTAGCACACAAGGCAATATTGGATCCACAAGTTCACCATATGGAGGAGCACCAGAGCCAAACCAACATGAAGAGGCAGTGAACTATGTCAACAATTTCAACAGACAGGGGAACAATCCATATTCTAACACCTACAACCTAGGGTGGGGGAATCATCCCAATTTCGCATGTAGCAATAATTCAGGGCAAAAAAACTATCCACCACCCGGATTCCAATAGTAAAACAAAGGCCAGGAGCATGAAAAAGAGCCAAGAATAACAGAAGTGTCAGCTCAGTTAAAAAAATATGATGCTATGTTTCAAAGACAGTATGCATCTATTAAAGCACTGGAGAATCAAATTGGACAACTGGCCAATGCTCAGAGTTACAGACCGCCAGGTAACCTTCCTAGGAGCACAGAACCAAATCCAAGGAACTGAGGGAATGAGCTGTTGGACAATTATGACCCATATCATCACTATTTGTAAAAGACATTGTGGTTTTTGTACAAATTCACTATGTGACAAAGGAAATTTCCATTTTATCATTTTGTAATTAGATTACTTGAATATATAAATGATAAAAGTCCTTATGATTAGATTCGGATTAATAAGATATGATACAGTATCAATCAACTAAAGGTTTAATCATTAAATATCCCTAGTTGTAGTATTATCGAGACTGGACATCGATAATGCAGAATACGCTAGTATTACACTTGTGCGCATTATGAAAGTGTAACAATATAATTCTCATATTTTTGGGTATTGGATATTCATGCAAGTGTAATAGGAGGTTTTGTTTATCGATGGTACGGAAACAGCTTCGCTCTGGATAGACCCCTCGAAATCCCATTGGTAGTATGACTATGTGTCTATGAGAATTCGAATCAAGGTAGGTGTATTTGGTCTTAACTTGAGACTTGCATCGCTAATACTTGTGAGAATTAGTACACTTTGGTTTTGGTCGTCCGGGACTTTAACAGTTCTGTGTACGCCCTTTCTAGGTTTATTGAGAATCGTAGTGTATTGGGTGCGATATCAAGATGTAAATATCACTTCAGTCATATGGAGATGATGATCATGCAGGGATACAAAACTGGTACTCTATTATGTTGCAACTATCAGGATAATATGACAAGGTCATGATTATCCGATTAAAGAGGCTAGTTGCTAGTGATCTGATATATGCTTCGTACGGGACAGACACAATTCCAGCCCCAGGCCTAGCATGTGACTTCTGATACTGGATCGCAATACGCAATACTTGGTATACTACGCTTGATATAGATTATGTATTCCTTAAAAGAATATTTCTGGAGAATTGGGTAGGCACGATGTTTTGCTAGAAGCCAAACATGTCTTATAAATCGGTAAGAACGTGGTACCGGGTACGCACGTGTTCAGATATTTCGACGACCGGATTTACTGCCAACATATCCAGGAATCTCATGGGTCGCTTCCCAAAGATTCACCGATGACATTTGACTAAAGAAAAATTAATCTGGGATTAATTATAAGAGAGAGAAAATTAATCTAGGATTAATTACGGTAAGAATTTATCTGGGATAAAATTCGATTAAGAGAGAGAGAACAATTATTTTGGAATTAATCGATTAAATAATATATTCGATATATTAATTGAAATTAGATTTCAAAGCGGAATTAAAATTGGATTTTAATTCGGGCGAACGAATTAATTTATAATTAATTCATATGCGACTTTAGTAATAATGTCGCAACGACAAATTCGTTAATTCGGAATTAAACGAACCCGGGCCCGAGCAAAGTTGAGTGTTGGATTTTTCGACGTAAATTCGGAATTTACAAGTGGTGGGACCCACTTGACTTACATCAAACTTTTGACATGTGATGGAAGTTGTTAAATGTTGAGTGTAAAACTTGTGTTGCTTGTTTTGTACACTAACCAATCTCAACACACTTTGCAATTTTTTAATCATTTGGAATGACTAATACCAACTTTGAGTTTTGGTAAATGGTATTAGATTTTTTAAAAATCATCTACACAAAAAAAATTGAAAACACTCTCTCATCTTCATCTTGCAAAAACCGTGACTTTGCTTCTCTCCCTTAGAAATCTTGTTTCAAAATTTCTATATAGTTAGCACAAAAAAATAGTCATTCAAGGTGTTAGGGAAACCATTCCCAAGAGTTTGGAACACAATTTGGAAGCTTGGAGCTCAACATTCATACAAAAGGATTCAAAAGTTTTGAAATCTCTACATCCATCCAACCGAGCAATGTAAGTTTTTCCGCAACTTCTTTTAGTATTCACACGAATCATGACTTAGAAGATCCTTGGCATGTTCTAGGAACCCCAACAGGAGCAATGTCAAGCCATTACCTTGAAAAGATGTACTGAAATCAACAAAGATGTTGGAATCAAGGCATCCATTGAAGAATCCAAAAGACGCAGTTCCACAGATGGAGGAAAAAGAAGCAAAGGAAAAAGATCAAGAAAAATTCACTCCACCTCCACCTTTTCCACACCGTCTCCAGAAAAACAAACTGGACAAGCAGTTTGCTCGATTTCTGGAGGTGTTCAAAAAACTGCATATTAACATTCCATTTGTAGAAGCGTTGGAAGAAATGCCCAGCTATATCAAATTCATGAAAGATATTCTTTCATGAAAGCGGAGATTGGGAGATTATGAGATAGTAGCATTGACAGAAGAATGCAGCGCCATCATTCAGAGGAAACTCCCCCCGAAGTTGAAAGATCCTGGCAGTTTCACTGTCCCATGCACCATTGGAGAACAATACATTGGTAAAGCTTTATATGATTTAGGTGCAAGTGTTAATTTGATGCCTTTTTCGATTTGCAGGAAACTACAGATTGGAGAAGCAATGGCCACCTCAGTCTCTTTGCAACTTGCTGATAGAACGCTCTCATTTCCGAGAGGTGTAGTTGAAGATATGATAGTTAAAGTTGACAAACTCAATCTCCTAGTAGATTTCATTATCCTTGACATGGAAGAAGATAAAGATGTACCTATCATCCTTGGGAGACCATTTTTGGCTACAGGTCGAACAGTTATTGATGTATAAAAATGAGAACTAACCATGAAAGTTCAGGACCAAGAAGTTACCTTTAATGTTTTCAAGGCCATGAAATTCCCGAGTGATGAAAATGATGAGGAATGTTTCAGAATTGATATTGTTGATAGTATCATCCAGGATACTGATACAATTCCCATGGATAAACTTGAAGCTTGCATCACCAACATAACTGATAGCGAGCTATATGCTGAAATTCTAGAATGTATCAATTATCTTGACAAACCATTTCGCTTCAAGTCAACACCACCAGTGGAAAGTCTAGAACTACCAAAGAATGAGCGAATCAAGCCCTCAATTGAAGAACCACCGCAGCTAGAGCTAAAGTTACTATCGAGCCATCTCAGGTATGTATTCTTAGAAAACTATTCTGAATTACCTATGATTATTTCTTCATCGCTAACATTGGAACAGAAAGAAAAGTTGCTGAGAGTGTTACGAGAACACAAGAAAGCCATTGGCTGGAATATAGCAGAAATTCGAGGCATTAGTCCATCATTTTGCATGCACAAAATTATGATGAATGACGAGTACAAACCCATAGTGGAGCATCAACGGAGACTAAATCCAATCATAAAGGAGGTCATGAATAAAGAAATTATCAAATGGTTGGATGCCGGTATCGTCCACCTCATCTCTGATAGTACTTGGGTGAGTTATATGCAATGTGTTCCAAAGAAAACAGGAATTACTATAGTCACAAATGAAAAGAATGAGTTGATTCTAACAAGAAAAATGACTGGATGTAGAGTATGAATGGACTACAGGAAGCTGAACAAAGCAATAAGGAAAGATCATTTTCCGCTACCACTCATTTACCAGATGCTGGACAGACTGGCGGGCATGAATTCTAGTACTTTCTGGACGGATACTCGGGGTACAATCAGATTTCCATCACCTCAGAAGATCAGGAGAAAACCACTTTTACATGTCCGTATGGTACTTTTGCTTTTCGCAGGATACCATTTGGACTATGTAATGCTCCTGCCACATTTCAACGTTGCATGATGGCCATCTTCTCAGACATGCTGGAACAAAGTAAAGAGGTTTTCATGGATGATTTCTCTGTGTTTGGAGACTCTTTCGACCACTGCTTGTAAAATCTGGAGCAAGTGTTACAAAGGTGCGAAGATACCAACCTGGTACTCAACTGGGAGAAATGCCACTTCATGGTGCAGGAAGGCATCGTCCTGGGACATCGGATCTCATAAAATGGAATCGAGGTAGACAAAGCAAATATTGAAACAATTGAAAAAATACCTCCACCAACATCTGTTAAAGGGATTCAAAGTTTTCTCGAACACGCAGGCTTTTATAGGAGATTTATCAAAGACTTCTAAAAGATTGCTAAATCTCTGTGCAATCTGCTGGAGAAAGATGTGCCTTTCAACTTCACCGAAGAATTCCACGAAGCTTTTGAGATCTTAAAATATAAGCTGGTTTATGCTCCCATCATAGTAGCACCAGACTGGACCCTTCTATTTGAAGTGATGTGCGATGCTAGTGATTTTGTTGTAGGTGCAGTTTTAGGACAACGCAAAGCAAAAATTTTCCACACCATTTACTACTCCAGTAGAACTCTGAATGAAGCTCAACTCAACTACACAACCACTGAAAAGGAGTTGCTCGCAGTTGTGTTCGCTTTTGATAAATTCTGCTCTTATCTGTTGGGTCCCAAATTGGTGGTCTACACAGATCATTCAACAATCAAATACCTGATCGCGAAGAAAGATACCAAACCCAGATTGATCCATTGGATACTTTTACTGCAAGAATTTGACGTGGAGATTCGAGACAGGAAAATGATAGAAAATCAAGTGATAGATCATTTATCGAGGCTCGAGAATGGAGAAACAGTTGGAAAAGAACTGACAATCAAAGAAAATTTTCCAAATGAACATTTATTTTCCATGAAACAGTATGATGTCCCTTGGTATGCTGACTATGTCAACTACATAGTATCGGGAAAATGGCCGTTGGAATGGACAACTCAACAACTGAAGAAATTCTTCAAAGAAGTCAAGCATTATGTCTGGGATGAACCGTACCTGTTCAAATATTATGCTGATCAATTACTGAGACGATGTGTTCTACATGAGGAGGTCAACAGTGTCTTGCAGCATTGTCATTCATCACCATATGGTGGACATTTCAGCGGAAATAAAACTGCAGCCAAAGTCCTACAATCAGGTTTGGTCTGGCCCGTTCTTTTTAAAGATGCTTATTATTTGCTCTTCAATGTGACATGTGCCAGAGAACGGGAAATATTTCAACGAGAAATGAAGGACATTTGCAAAACATTCTGGAAGTGGAGATATTTGATGTATGGGGTATTGATTTTATGGGACCTTTTTGTTCCATCATTCAGAAACCTGTATATACTAGTTGCAGTAGAGTACATCTCAAAATGGGTTGAAGCAATTACACTGCCATCCAATGATTCAAAAGTGGTGATAAAATTCCTTAAAAAGAATATTTTCGCTCGCTTCGGAACACCTCGGGCGATTATTAGTGATGGTGGCACACATTTCTGCAACAGATAATTCGATGCACTCCTATCCAAATATGGAGTTACTCATAAAGTTGCCACTGCCTACCATCCATAGTCAAATGGAAAAGTTGAAGTTGTTGGAAATGGTGATCGAGTACCATTCACTTTTTGTATGAATATTTATTATTTATGCAATGTGATATTTTCTTTATCATGATTATTTATTTATTTTTATGGTAATTTCTTACTTTTATTTAGATATTGTAAATCTAAGTGTTAGATTACTCTAAAAGTTAGAGATTTCGAGTTTCACTCGGAACCTTATATGAAATTAGTAAAGACCCGAGAGTTACAACATATGGTGATATAGTTGCAAGAGTTGCAAATGGTGTTGAGAAATATCACGCATTCTCTCGAATATAAATTATTCCCGGTCTAGATATATTGACATGGGTCGGTCATTATATTGGTAAGACTAGTGCATTGTCTATATATGTAATGGACATATGGGTTGTCTCAACAGACTTTCAGCTTAGTGGAAGTTCGTATAGAAATGTAGATATTCATTAGTGGAATGAATATCGAACAAACTCATAAAAGATGACTAATATATATTCCATAAAACTGTCAATAGTTGTCTTTTTGAGTTGAGTAGTTATTGTGGTCCTTTGAATTGAGACACCACAGTGGTCTTGTGAGTGATCCTTGTGCCTGATACCATGTATGTTAAAGACCTTTTATGGTCTGACCTCTGGATGACTATTAGTTATAGACCGATGCTCACAAGATCGGTGTGTATTAATATGAGGATTCGTCAATCCATATGGTTAGATTATGTTTCAGAAATTTTTCAGAGTATATTCCAGAAATCCTTTGGCCAAAAGTTCGTTGAAGAAATTATTTCTTTAACATTATAACTAATATTGAAAAGAGTTTTGCATATATTATTTATTAATAGAATATGATCGTGAAAAGTTATTATATATTGAGTAGATAAGGTTTTGCATTAAAAAGTATAACCTTACTCAATTGGAGACGGTTATGACGAAGAGATTATACATTAACGTTTTAACCTTGACTTGTATTGTTCGACGTGTCGTGTTGTTTTTAGTCATGATTTGTAGGTGGGCATGCCTTCATGAATATGTGTACGAATATATGATATATATATGTATATATATAAGTAAAAACCAAACGTGAGCCTAGAGAGTTCCATTATATTAAGTTTACTCGTTGAGCACTAGGGCGACTTTTCGTCAAATGTTGACAAAATATTTTTTGAGTTTTAAGGATTAAATTGTTTGATCCGATAATTCATGAGATGAATTGAATTAATTAATTTTATATCAAGAGTTTATATAAGGTTATTGTATAATATATATAAATTTAATTTACATTAAATTAGTAATTAATTAGTAAATTAATTTAATTGTTAAATTAATGTACATAATTAATTACTTGGTTTATACAAATAAAATTTTTAATTAATTAAAGTAACTTTAGTTAATGCAATTGAATATTTTTTGTTAAAGTAACTAAATCATTTGATTGTGACTGAGTTTACTAAGTTGGTGAGATTAATTTTTAACTTTGGTCAAGTTAGCTTTTTGAAACATGTGGTGTAGAGAGAAGATTCCATTAAACCATGGTTTGTTTTTTAATTAAATGATTTGTTTTTGTTTTTCTTTAAAAATAACAAGAATAGAAAAAATACAAAAAAGGGGCAACATCTCTCTCTTCCTCACCCTCACTGCCGAGACTTTGAAGAAAGAAAAGCTACTGGTTTTGTTTTTGTTTTGCTCTCAAAATCAAGCTAAAACTCTCACTAAATATAACCCAACAAATAATCTAGTCCATGGAATTAATCCCTAAGTGTTAAGGGTTAATCTATGTTCTTGAAGTTTTTTTTTCCTAGGGTTTAAGTGTTGAATTTTGGAAAACGTTGGTTGTCATTTTTGAGTGATCAAACCACATTTTGATCACTAAGATTTGTTGTTGGAGAATCTTAATTTGGTGGAGATAGAAAGATTTCAAAGGTTGAAATTGCTTGAAGGATTTGGAAAAGCTTGGATGCAAAGCTTCAACAGTTGGCAAAAATTGAAAGCTTTAGTTGGTAAATTTAATTTGTAGATTTTTTTTTTGTTGAAAAACATTGTTGGTGGACTTGTTAGATAAATTAGAAGCATGTATGTGAGGAATTGAAGCATAAAAGTGTATGAAAAATTTATTATATAGTTGATATAGTGATTTTGTATGCTAGGATTATTTTTCAAGTGTTGGAAAATAATTTAATTGGTTGGAATGATTTATCAAGAGTTGATAAATGTATTAAAGTGTTTAAAATATTTAATTGAGCTTATGGTAATTATTTTAATGCATAAAATGGTAATGCTTTTTAGTGCATTGAAAAGTTTAAATTTGTGATTAAAAAGTTTTATACACTGTTTTTGTCACTACCGAAAAAAAAAAAATTATTCGCTCGTGATTTGATCTCGGGCGGGTTCCGCTGCGCACGGCTTATCCGTTCCTCCCTCAACAAGTGGTATCAGAGTGATACATGCTTTTAATTATTCATGTTCCTTATAATTTTTTTTAATTGTATAAATGCTCATGCATACATTTAATAGTAGATTACATGTTTAGGTATTTTATTGTACTTGCATACATTTAAATATTTGTATGCATTTAAGCTTGTTGAAATCTCTACACTAGATCTAAGTGTCATTAATTTGGTGTGAAAATATGACATGGTCCGGCTTGTCTATAAGGTCTTAGTTAAACCATTATGATTATTCCCAATATTGCTAAAACGTGAGGGATTGATTGCAATGTTTTGTTCTAATCCGGTTAAGCATTAAATGAGTCGAATTTAGGAGAAAGTATTATCCAATATTGCTAAAGCGTGAAGTTAATATTAGTATCATACTTTCGACGATAGACAAGTTGATCTAAAAATTGAATTATCCAATATTGCTAAAGCGTGAAGATAAGATTCGATTTAGGACCAAATGCAAGAGTTGCATGAGATACAATTGATAATGGTTGTCTACCTCTCGAATTTATAATGGTCAATATTGCTAAAGCATGAGACTTGCGTAAATGTCAAGAAGGATCTACTTCTCATTGTGAGATTTAAGAGTTAAATTTCTGTATTCTTATTTGTAGAGATTATAAAGAATATGTAAGACAATGTGAGGACACTTTATAGAAAAAGTAATTCCATAATATATTTAGTGTTTTTTATCATGATATTTAAATATTATTTTCGACTTATTTTGTTTTTTCTTGTGTAGACAGAATATCTGTTACGAACCCGCTTTCAGGTATACTAGATACACATAGGCTCCAGGGTACTGTTAATCATAATGTTTGGCTTATGAATCTCTAAATTCTCTGCCAAGCGGAGCAACTTGAATATGTTCTAGATCACCCACTGCCCGCAAGGGTTTCGAATGATGCTTTAGATGAGGAACGTGAGACGTTCAAAAGATGAAAGGATGATGATCGAAAAGTCCGGTCATACATCTTGGGATCTATGGTACCGGAACTACAGAGGAAGTATATGCCGATGCCTGATTCCGGATCCATCTTGTTGCATATGAATGAACTATTCAGTGATCGACCACAAGTAGAGATGCATAGGGTGGCTGTCGAGCTTTTTCATACTTTCCTCCCGGAGGGAAAACCTATTACCACACATGTGATGAATCTAATAGATTGTATCGAAGAGCTCGAAAGGATGGATATTCCTATTGACTACCACCTCGGGAATAGTGTGATTCTCGTATCTCTTCCTAATTTCAAGGACTTTATTGTTAATTTTAACATGCATAAGATGCTTCCCACCTATTCTGAGTTTCAAAATATGTTACTGATGGCTCAAGATGACATGAATAACAATAGTTCTGCTTTCATGGTCACTGGTGCTTCTTCTTCTAGACCTTCTCAGGCTTCTCAAAAGATGGCTGGGAAGAAACAGAAAAAGAAAAAAAATTTACAGGTAAAGGTCCTAAGGTTGCTTCTGTAGGGGTTTCTAAGCCAAAGGCGAAAACAGATGTTGCAAAAGGAAAATGTTTCCAATGCGACATACTTGGACACTGGAAACGCAATTGTCCAAAGTATTTAGCTTCTTTGAAGAAAGTTCCCTCATGTATTTTTTTCCTATTATTGACATTACACTTGCTTTGATTCTAGTTTGACTTGGGTGTTAGACACCGCTTGTCCCTCTCACATTTTCAATTCGTTGCAGGATCTGAGGGAAACTAAAAGATTAAAGCCGGGAGAGATCCAGCTGCGAGTATGAAATGAAGATTCTCTACAAGTAGAAGCAGTAGGAATTTTTTTTTTAAAACTCTCTGATGAATGTAATATTAAACTTAATAACTTTTATTTTGTGCCGTCTATGATACGATAAATCATCTCACTTCTTGTACTTGACAGCGGAGGATTTCATGTAAATATTAGAGATGGTCTTTTGAATTTATATGATAATATGAATGTTTTGCTTGTTTCATGTCCCATGGTTGATGGTCATTACATTCTTACCAAAAATTGTGATGTCTTTAATATACAGAAATCTAAAAGGAAAAGATCGGGTGAAATAAATAACACAGAACTTTGGCATATGAGATTAGGTCATATAGGCATAAAATGCCTAACCAAACTAGTTAAGGATTGTGTGATATCGGATCTAACCATAGAACCTTTACGAGTTTGTGAATATTGTATTCAAGGTAAAATGACCAAATCCTTATTTAGTGGTGTTGGACACCTTGCTAATGATTTATTGGAACTTGTGCATTTTGATGTATATGGTCCTATAAATCATGCTGACATGGGTGGTTTTTAATACTTTGTAACTTTTATCGATGATTTTCTTATGAAACACAAATCGGAAACTTTTAAAAAGTTTGAAGAATATCGATTTGAAGTAGAGAAACAAATCGGAAAACTCTAGAAATGCCTTCGATCAGATCGGGGCGGTGACTACATGAGCAATAAGTTCGTGAGTTATTTAAAAGAGAATGGGATTCTCGCTCAGTATGCTCCTCCAGGCACTCCTCAACACAATGGTGTTTCGGAGAGGAGGAATCGAACTTTATTAGATATGGTTCGATCGATGATGAGTTTTACTGATCTACCAATATACTTGTGGGGCCATGCTCTAGACACTTCCGCTCATCTTCTGAACAAAGTTCCATCGAAAACCGTTCTGAATACTCCGTATGAGTTATTGACTGGAAGGAAACCGAGTCTTAAGTATGTTAAGATTTGGGGTTGTCCTGCCTATGTAAGAGTTGCACAGCGGGATAAACTTGCACCTAGAGGGTACAAGTATCGATTCATTGAATATCCTAAAAATTTCATAGGATATCAATTCTATGATCCTGAGAACCAAAATGTGTTCATTGCTCGAAATGTAACTTTCTTAGAAACATAATTTGTGTTAGAAAGTGCAGATCATAGAATGATTGATCTTGATGAAGTCAATCAAAGTAACATTGAATCGACGATAGAACCAGAAGTTCAAGAAGATGAGATACCTTTAACACAACCACCTCGTAGGTCACAAAGGATATCGAGACCCCCTATCAGATACGGGATGACATCTGATGATGCCCTTGATATTTTCTTAATCGAAGAAAAGGATCATTAACCTACAGAAAGGTGATGTTAGACATCGATGTGGAGAAAAGGCTGGAAGCTATGAAATCCGAGATTGCCTCAATGCATGATAATCAAGTCTGGGACTTGGTTCCTCTTCCCGAAGGAATTGTTCCTATCGGTTGTAAATGGAATTACAAGAGGAAGCGGAGGCCCGATGGAAAGGTTGAAACCTTTAAGGCTCGACTAGTAGCAAAATGATATACTCAAAAATCAAGTATTGATTATGAGGAAACATTTTCTCATGTAGCCATGCTTAAGTCAATCAGGATTTTATTAGCTATTGCCGCACGCTATGATTATGAAATTTGGCAGATGGATTCAAAAACGGATTTTCTGAATGTAATCTTGAGGAAGATATCCATATGGAACAACCCGAGGGATTCGTATTAGCCAAAGATCTTAATTTGGTATGTAAGCTTAAAAGGTCTATGTATAGACTTAAACAAGCTTCCCGTTGTTGGAATCTTCATTTTGATTATGTGATCAGATAGTCTGGTTTCATTAAAAATGAAGAGGAATCATGTGTCTATAAAAAGGTAAGTGGGAGCATGGTAGTCTTTTAGTGCTTTATGTTGATGATATACTTATTATCGGAAATGATATAGGTCTGTTACAATCTGTTAAAGCCTATCTCAGTAAGAATTTCTCCATGAAGGATATGGGAGAGGCCTCTTATATACTGTTGGCAAATCTAAGGGTCCCAAGGATCACAAATCAAGCATGAAACACAAGTGAATACATTCGAGAAGTCACAGAATACTTACATCGATCGGTTAAGCGACGTGGAGGACAACAAAAACGATTTTCTGCTCACTGTTTTGGCATCGACAGTGGGCTGCTATCCTCACTGATTTTCGGCCATTTGAGGATCATCTTCAAGCTCCAAGCTTCAAGCTTCGTCGAATGGTTCCCGGCTCATGGGTGGACTTCCCTATCACCTTCGCATGATCCCGGAGTGTGCTAGCACTCTTGATTTTACCACAAAATCACACTTGCTTCCCTACCATTTTCGGTTTTTGCCCAGCAAACCAGAACGAGAAATGGCGTGAAAGATGAAGAGAAAATGGTGGAAAGAGAGAGATGAAATGTGTTAATTAATTTTGACGCTTGATGTGACGCTAGATGCGACTAGCGATTTGACGCTTGATTTGGCATGCCGCACTCGAATTCGAAATGCGAATATGCTCGCAAATAATCTCGGGCTCGGGTTCGCTAATTCCAAATTAACGAATTTTCCGTTGCGTCGTAATTAAATGATTACGCCTTAGCAAAATCACTATTCACGTCGCTAATGAATTAATTCTAAATTAATTCGCTCGCCCGAATTAAAATCTAATTTTAATTCCGTGTCGAAATCCAATTTCGTTTAATATATCAAATATATTAATTTCACGATTAATTCCAAATTAACTGGTATCTCTCTTTTAATGATATTTTATCCCAGATAAAATATCTCCGCAATTAATCCCAGATTAATTTTCTCTCTCTTCTAATTAATCCCAGATTAATTAAAAGTGTGAGTCATATGTCATCGGTGAATCTTTGGGTAGCGACCCATGAGATCCCCAGATACGTTGGTAGTAAATTCGATCGTCGGACTATCCGAACACGTAAGTACCTCGTACTACATTTATACCGATTTACAAGACAAGGTTGGCCTCTAGCAAAGTGCCATGGCTACCCAATTCTCCGGAAATATCCTTACAGGAATAAGGGATCTGTATTAGGCATAGTATACGTAGTACTACGTATTTTTGTCCAGTATCAGATGATCACATGCGAGGCCTGGGGCTGGTACAGTGTCTGCCCCTTACGAAGAATATATCGGATTACAAGCAACTAGTCTCTTTAATATCGGATAATCATGACCAAGTCATATTATCCTGACGGTTGCAACCTTATATAGAGAACCTACTCTGTATCCCTGCGCGATCATCAACTCCATATGACTGGAGTGACACTTCCGTCTTGAAATCACACCCAACACACTACGATTCTCAATATACCCAGTATTGGCGTACACAGAACCGGTTAAAGCCCTGGAGAACCTCAACCAAAGTATATTGATCGTCGCAAGTATTAGCTGTGCAAGTCTTAGGTTAATACCAAATACACCTACCCTGATTTCGGATTTCCATAGACACATAGTCATACTACCAATGGAATTCTGAGGGGGTCTTATCTAGAGCGAAGCTGTTTCCCGTACCATCGGTAAAACACAACCTCCTATTACACTTGCATGAGTATCCTATACTCAAATATAGATAACTATGTCGTTGTGCCCTCACAACGCGCACAAGTGTAATACTATTCTTTTATGCATTCATCGATGTCTAATCTCGATAATGCTCTGACTAGGGATATTTAGTGATTTATCCTTCGTGGATTGATACTGTCTCATATCATTCTCAATTCAGGAACAAATCACAGGGACCTCCTATCATTTATACATCTAGGTGATCTAATCACAAATGATAAGAGTGCAATCTCTTTGTCACATAGTTAATTTGTACAAAAACACCATGATCTGTACAAATAGTGACGCTATGGGTCATAATTGTCCAACATATACTAGGTATAAAGCTTTATAGAGATATAACAAAGAGGATGATGGGACTCTCTCAGTCCAAGTACATTGATTTGATCTTAGAAAGGTACAACTTTGTTGAATGTAAGATAATCAATGTGCCTTTCAAACATGGTATTCATCTGTATAAGAAAATGTGTCCTAAGACAGATGATGAAAGGATTAAAATGCTTAGCCAGCCTTATACTTCCGCTGTTGGTAGCATAATGTATGACATGTTATGTACTAGACCTGATATCAGCATGGCTGTAAGTGTTACAAGTCGTTATCAGTCTGATCCAGGTCAGGACCATTGGATGGTTGTGAAACATATCCTGAAATACCTGAAGGGTACAAAGGATAAGTTTCTCATTTATGGAGAAAATGACTTACAGTTGAGAGGTTACACAGATTCAGATTTTCAATCTGATCCAAATGACATAAAGTCTACATCTGGGTTTGTGTTTTCTCTCAATGGCGGTGCCATTAGTTGGAAGAGCACCAAGCAGGGTTCGACTGCCGATTCCACCACCGAGGCAGAATATATTGCTATTTCAAAAGCCACAAAGGAAGCTGTCTGGATCAAAAAGTTTGTTGCGGAGCTTGGAGTAGTCCCATCTATAGTAGATCATATTCTATTATACTGTGACAACAATGGTGCGATAGCTCAAGACAAGGAACCTCGCGCTCATCAGAAATCTAAGCATGTGGAATGAAAGTATCATATAATTAGAGAAATTTTGGCTAGAGGTGACATTTTAGTTTGTAAAGTACGAATTGAAGAAAATGTAGCGGACCCACTGACTAAAGCCTTAACTCTCAAATTGTTTGAGAAACACGTGGAATCGATGGGTATTAGATACCATCGTGAATGACACTAGATCAAGTGGGAGTGTTGGAAATGGTGATCGAGCACCATTCACTTTTTGTATGAATATTTATTAATTATGCAATGTAATATTTTCTTTATCATGATTATTTATTTATTTTTATGGTAGTTTCTTACTTTTATTTATATATTGTAAATCTAAGTGTTAAATTACTTTAAGAGTTAGAGATTTCGAGTTTCACTCAGAACCTTATATGAAATTAGTAAAGACCTGAGAGTTACAATATATGGTGATATAGTTACAAGAGTTGCAAATGGTGTTGAGAAATATCATTTATTCTCTCGAATATAAATTATTCCTGGTCCAGATATATTGACATGGTTCAGTCATTATATTGGTAAGACTAATGCATTGTCTATATATGTAATGAACATATGGTTTGTCTCAACAGACTATCAGCTTAGTGGAAGTTCCTATAGAAATGCATATATTCATTAGTGGAATGAATATCGAACAAACTCATAAAAGATGACTAATAGATATTCCATAAAACTGTCAATAGTTGTCTTTTCGATCTGAGTAGTTATTGTGGTCCTTTGACTTGAAACACCACGGTGGTCTTGTGAGTGATCATCTGTGTCTGATACCATGCATGTCAGAGACCTTTTATGGTCTGGCCTCTGGATGACTGTTAGGTATAGACTGATGCTCACGAAGATCGATGTGTGTTAATATGAGGATTCGTCAGTCCATATGGTTGGATTATGTTTCCAAAAAATTTTTCAGAGTATATTCCAGAAATCTTTTGGCCAAAAGTTCGTTGAAGAAATTATTTCTTTAACATTATAAATAATATTGAAAAGCGTTTTGCATATATTATTTATTAATGGAATATGATTGTGAAAAGTTATTATATATTGAGTAGATAAGGTTTTGACAGTAAAAACTATAACCTTACTCAATTGGAGACGGTTATGATGAATAGATTATACATTAACATTTTAACCTTGACTTGTATGGTTCGACGTGTCGTGTTGTTTTTAGTCATGATTTGTAGGTGGGCAGGCCTTCATGAATATGTGTACGAATATATAAGATATATATATATATATAGATATATATATATATATATATATATATATATATATATATATATATATATATACACACACACACACACACACACACAACATATATATAAGTAACAACCGAACTTGTGCCTAGAGAGTTCCATTATATTAAGTTTACTTGTTGATCACTAGGGCGACTTTTTGTCAAATGTTGACAAAGTATTTTTTGGGTTTTAAGGATTAAATTATTTGATCCGATAATTCATGAGATGAATTAAATTAATTAATTTTATATCAAGAGTTGATATAAGTTTATTGTATAATAGATGTAAATTTGATTTACATTAAAATAGTAATTAATTAGTAAATTAATTTAATTGTTAAATTAATGTACAAAATTAATTACTTGGTTTATACAAATAAAGGTTTTAATTAATTAAAGTAACTTTAGTTAATGCAATTGAATATTTTTTGTTAAAGTAACTAAATCATTTGATTGTGACTAAGTTTGTGAGATTAATTTTTAACTTTGGTCAAGTTAGCTTTTTGAAACATGTGGTGTAGAGAGAAGATGCCATTAAACCATGGTTTGTTTTTTAATTAAATGATTTGTTTTTGTTTTTCTTTAAAAATAACAAGAATAGAAAAAATACAAAAAAGGGCAACATCTCTCTCTTCCTCACCCTCACTGCCGAGACTTTGAAGAAAGAAAAGCTACTGGTTTTGTTTGTATTTTTCTCTCAAAATCAAGCCAAAACTCTCACTAAATATTACCCAACAAATAATCAAGTCCATGGAATTAATCCCTAAGTGTTAAGGGTTAATCTATGTTCTTGAAGTTTTCTTTTTCCTAGGGTTTAAGTGTTGAATTTTGGGAAACATTGGTTGCCATTCTTGAGTGATCAAATCACATTTTGATCACCAAGATTTGTTCTTGGAGAAGATTAATTTGGTGGAGATAGAAAGATTTTAAAGGTTGAAATTGCTTGAAGGATTTGGAAATGCCTGGATGCAAGCTTCAACAATTGGCAAAGATTGAAAGCTTTAGTTGGTAAATTTAATTTGTAATTTTTTTTTTGTTGAGAAAAATTGTTGGTGGATTTTTTGGATAAATTAGAAGCATGTATGTGAGGAATTGAAGCATAAAAGTGTATGGAAAAATTAGTATATAGTTGATATAGTGATTTTGTATGCTTGGTTTATTTATCAAGTGTTGGAGAATAATTTAATTGCTTGGAATGATTTATCAAGAGTTGATAAATGTATTAAAGTGTGTAAAATATTTAATTGAGCTCATGAAAATTATTGTAATGCATAAAAATTGGTAATGATTTTTAGTACATTGAAAAATTTAAATTTGTGATTAAAAATTTTTATACACTGTTTTTGTCTCTGCCAAAAAATAAATAAATTTTAATTCGCTTGGGATTTGATCTCGGGCGGGTTCCATTGCGCACGGTTTATCTGTTCCTCACTCAAAATAAGTTTCAAACAGGGAGATCAAAAAAATATTGGAGAGAACCGTTGGATCAACAAGGAAGGACTGGTCTGAAAAACTGGTTGACGCATTATGGGCCTACCAGACAGCTTACAAGATACCCATTGGTATGTCCCTATATCGAATAGTGTTTGGGAAAATGTGCAATCTACCAGTGGAGCTTGAACACAAGGCGTACTGGGCATTGAAGAAGTTGAATCTTGATCCACAAGCAGCATGAGAGAAAAGACTCCATTAACTCAATGAATTGGAGGAGTTTCGCTTACAGGCTTATGAGAATGCCAAAATGTACAAAGAAAAAACTAAGAAATGGCATGATAAAAAATAGTGCACAGACAACTGGAGCCAGGGCAGCAGGTGTTGTTATATGATTCACGGTTGAAACTTTTCCCTGGAAAGCTGAAATCAAAGTGGTCAAATCCATTTGTGATTACTCAGGTGTTACCATACAGAGTTGTTGAGATATACAACCCCAAATCGAACAACACATTCAAAGTTAACAGCCAGCGTGTCAAGCACTACTGGGAAGAATCAATTGAGCGACAAAAAGAAAGTTTCACACTTTCAGATCCAGCCTAACGTTCAAGCAGTCATGTCAAGCTGACGACTTTAAACTTAGCGCTAGCTGGGAGATAACCCATGCAATTTGTGTACATATTGTGATTTGGTGTGTTTTATTTTTGTTTGTTTAATTTTTGTAGGTAAAGTCACATTTAAGGATGGAAGATGTTCTCGTAAATCTTCACAAGCAATTTCTTTCTCTCTCTCAAAACTCTCTGTTGAAAGTCTAAAAAGTTCGGTTGGAATGGATGAGACTATTGATGATCAAAGGTATTCCTAACGATATTCGCTGGATTATTGAAGCACAGGTTCGATTGGCATGAGTCTTCTGACTATTTTGTTACATATATGCTTCGCTTAGGAAGAAGCACATTTTCTAAAAAGAGAAGAGCTAAAAGAATTGGTGTTTTTTATAAATTTTCTCGTATGACATGTAATACTTGTTGTCGTTCTTTAGGAATGGTGTCTGATAACCGTGAAGATAAAATTAAATTCATTAGGGATGGCTTGAGTAATAAGTCTTTGGATGACATATCTAAGACTCTTGAGACGTATTCTAGTGGATATGTGCATCATGCAATTCACATGTTATATACACAGTTCTGAAAGGAAAGACAACAGTTTTAGTCTCGGGAATCTGACATTAAAAGACTCTGTTTGCCAATTTATAAGAAAATTGGATGGGAAGCTTGTCCCTGACACATAGACGTCATTCAATCCATTACTTTCTTGTAAATATTATTTTCTTTGTCTTGTACTAATAATTATGATTTGTTTTGGTATCTTCTTTTATTTTTCTCCGACAAGATCCAGACCTTTTTGACTTTCACGATTTATTTTACTATTTAACTAATAATTATCATCTGGCAGGTACTAGTGCTATTATTACTCATCATTTTTCAGGTATTATAAATCCAACTCATCATTGAATTCTTGAAGTCATCCAGAGTTGAGAAACAAAAATGGAAGCCACTTCTAGAAGACGAGTTGTAAATATCTGTATGTTCTGTGGTACTAGTGTTGGTTCTAAGATAGAGTTCATTGAGGAAGCATATGAATTGGGTCGAGTCATAGATGAAAGGAATATGCACTTAGTATATGGCGGTGGCAATCTTGGACTAATGTGGATCGTTTCAAGGGCTGTACAGGAAGAAGGCAGTCAAGTCTTGGGAATCATCCCAAAACCTTTAGCAGAGGCAAATCTTATAGAACCATAAAACAGAGAAGAGCTAATTGTGCCAGGTATGTCTAAACGACTGGTGGAAATGATAAATCGTGTTGATGCTTTTATTGCTTTGCCAGGTGGCTTGGGCATGATGGAGGAAATTTTTACAGTACTATCTTGGGCGAACCTGAACATACACCAGAAACCTATTAGACTGTTTAACGCTGTGGATTTTATGATTTTCTTTGTGTGTTTCTCGATGATTCCCGGAGAAATGGGTTCGTGTCAAAACCTGTAAAAGAACTCATCTTCACTACCAGAACTGCCCAGGACTTAATTGACCAAATCTTAGCATTCGGACCACAAATTGACCCTATCCTTTCCAAGATAAACTGGTCCAATAATGATCGTGGTAAGAAGTGTCGGATAAATATGGATCTTAACCTTTAATTTTCCTTTTAAGATGTAGAATTTTAGCTAACCAGGTATTATCTTCTAAACTCTTCTACTACTTTTTAAGGCATTAGGGACAATGTCTCATTTAGGTTTGGGGGAGGGGAATACTTGATTAGTATCTTGTTTATATTTTGTGTTTTTTTTTTAGTCTAAAATTTTAAAAAAATTCAAAAAAAAAAATTAAAATTTTTACAAAAATTAAAAAATATTTTGTGTTTTTAATTTGATTAATCAGGTGAAATTGGTGTGAGATAGTTGTGTAAAGAATTTCCACTCCTGAGACGTATCTCAACATATTTCGGAACAAGTTAATTTTTGTTTATTTCATTTTGAATTATTTAATTTGTGAATTCTCCATAATACTGATTAAAATGAATCTTCATATGCTCAGTTGACAGGTATTATCAATATACATTGTAACATAAGGACATGAGTAGTAATTGAAAAGTTTATAATATTCAGTGCTCTAGTGTAATTGGAGGAAGCATCTAAAAAGTGATGGTTTAAAAAAAAAAAATCTACATCTGAGATCCGGGTAATTAAGTCCGTAGGGGTGTTTTAACACCTAGTTCCCTAAAGCCAACTTGTTTGGGAGTCACTGACCCAAAGCTCGCTACATGGATCAAAGATGTTATAAAAATAAAAAGAGACAACTGAAATCCAAGTAATTAAGTCTGTAAGGGTGTCTTAACACCTGGTGCCCTAAAGCCAACTGGTTTAGGAGTCACTGGCCCAAAGCTCGTTACATGGATTGATGATGTTGCTTTATTTACTTTTCGTACAAAAAAAAATAAAAAAATCAGAAAAAATCAGAAAAATATTCCATTGTTAAAAAAAGTGTGAATTCTGATATAACTTTAGGACAAAAATATTACTCTCTTTTCAACTACACTTGTGAATATTGTGGGCACAATGACTTGATTAATACATTTTTAGCTGTGTGTATGGAGAACGGTAAAGTTAATCGGAGAATTTACGTATTCGGTAATTTAGAAAGAAAGGAAACAACTACTAACTTGGATAAGAAGTTTCACATGTTTAGTCACTAACTTGTTTATTCTCTTTTCTCTTGTCTTTTTGATTTTGTGTGCATTAGTTTTATTTTCATTTTGCTTTTTTGTACATTACATTGACGTTTATGGGTATTGTCACTGTAAGCCCTCACGAGACTATAACTCGTCCACTAGGGACACCTAGGGGTTTAAAGGCTTGTTGCATATGCTAAATGCAACCGTGATCCCTACGAAAGTGGCTTAGTTTAATTTTATTTTAAATATGTTTATGTTATTTTGTTGTTTTGCTCGAGGACTAGCAAAATGTTAGGTTTGGGGGTGTGATGAGTGGTAAATAGATCATTATTCCCCACTCCTCTGACTTATTATTTTGTTTAGTTTCTCGAGTTTTATGAACTTTTTGATGTGTTTTACTTTATTTTGTAGATAAAATAAAATCAAGACTCAATGGAATCAATCAGGATGAAATATGGAATAAATAATGGCAAAAACTAGACTTGACATTTTGATTTTGGAGGTTGAAAACTTGAAATGGCTTTCTAATGAAGTACAATTTCAGAAATTTCAACTTTACGCATGTTTTGTATTTTGGCCATAACTTTCTACTCCGATATCGGATTGAGGTGATTCAAGCTCCAAATTAAAGAAGACTCAAATCTCTACAACTTGGAAGTTCATAATAATTTCGAATTGAGAAGATTTCATGACCGAAATGGATGAAATATCCGGAAGTATGTTATGTAATTATTAAAGTCATTTTCAAAACAAATAAATAAATAATGAAAATTGTCAAACTTGCAAATGATTTTGTGCCATGTTTGGTGTCATGTTTGGTGGCATGTTTGGTGGAGAAATTAGTGGAGAAATTAGTGGAGAAATTGGTGGAGAAATTGGTGAAGGCAAACTTTTGCCTATAAACACCAAGTCATTTCATTTGTAAATTGCATACTTTCTTCTATGTAATTCCTTAAGAATACTAAGAAGATTGTATCTTGTTTGTTTATTTACAGCTTTCAATAATTAATTTTCACATTTGCATTTTCTTTCCTTTACTTTTCAGTCTTTACTTTCTGCAATTTACTTTTAAGTAACATTACTTTTCTTTCTCTACTTTTCAGTTTTTACTTTTCAGTAATGAGGAGGTAACTCCCCCTTGCTGGGGTGAAAGGTAAAGCTTTTAATAGTACTATTTAGATTAATCTCCCTTAATTATAATATATAAACTATTTAAAATCTGACTTAATAAGGATACCGTTATATTGGTCGGTTGGACTTAATTATGAAATTGGTTTTAACCTAACTAAGCTGAATACCGTCTGTATGGTCGGTTGGTAATTAATTATAAATTTGACTTAATCAGGATACCGCCTATATGGTCGGTTGGTAATATCACGCAAAGTTGATCTATTGTAGTAAAGGAGATATCTAAATATAAGTGGATCCTCTAACCTCATCATTTTCTTTTATTATACTTTTACATTTTTAATTTCCAGCATTTACTTTTCAGCATTTACTTTTCCGCATTTACTTTCCAGCATTTACTTTATGTCTTTTATTTTATTTAAGCTTTTACTAGCCGTAAATATGTGTTGTAACTAAACCCGTTATCTGGGGTTGTTATGAATTCCAATATCATCGGTTAATAATGGGTTATTTTACAGTTTGCGTAATATAAAGGTTTATTTATTGAGTCTTAAGCTTAATGCTTCTTGTTAACTGGCCATTAATAAGATTGATTTGGTAAAACTTAAAATGAACTTGGAAAATGGATTTTAGGTTTCAACCCTAAACTCAATAGTCCACGATCTTCCTTGAGGATAGATAACCCTTTAATAGATTTCCTTACATGATAGGAATATACCTGTCGGGTTTAGGTAGCCATAATTGGAACTTAATCTTAATGAATTCAGGTAACTTGGTTGACATAAGAATAGGATTAATTAAGTTACACTGGGTATTTGTATCTGACCATCGGAAGAGGTTTTTGCATAATTTCATTTCCAGGTTAATAAACCGATATATTATACAAACGTAAAATAACCACTTCATCTTTAAAAATATATTGGAAAGATTCACATACCTGGATAGTTTCTTAATATTGAATTTCACTTAATTTACTTCCACACCATTTTATTTACTTATTTAATTTAAAGTCACTATTCCAAACAAATAACCAACCCATTAGATACTTGTAAAATTTTGTCTTAATAAATTAATAGCTTAGCTATTAAGTCCTCGTGGGATCGATAATTTTTATACTACTTGAACGATACGTGTGCTTGTGTTATACGTGTGTGATTACGCCCGATCACTTATCAATCGTGCATATACAACAACAAGAAAGTTACATGTACTCAACGTAAACAAATAATATTTCAATCCTTAGAGTTTCCCTCTATACCCTCCACGTACAAGCCTCTGAGAAATACAAACATGTACAAAACTAAAATCGTAACTCATTTAAAACTTTAAGTTATTGCAAAGCCAACAATAGAAACATACGAAACTTTCAAAGATTAAACTCATCAACCAAACTGTTCACACACATCTATTACAAGTATAAGTTCTGTATAATTAATCGCATCCATAAACAAAAATGGAAATCATAAAGAAACTACTTTAAACTCATCTTTTGAAATTACATTATAAAAACAATCTTTTGAAAATACATCGCAAAACTAACCAAGCGTCCATTGTCCGAGTCACGTGCACGGACCAGACATTGTCCGAAACATGCTAATGTCTATAGAGGATAACGGGTCGGCCCATTTTCAGATGGATATGACCCTATACAAGCACCACAGTGGTTCACAATAATAAAATAAATAAAAATATAGTACGAATGCCATGACAAAATCATATCATTTCATATCTCATCAAAAGCTTATATCATATCATAACATTAGCGAAATTAAATACGTCCCAAATATATCTATTTCAAAATCGATCTTTTTGAAAACAAACTTTTCAAAGTTTTTTTCAAAAAAATTAATACAAAGGTATTGATAATATATCATAAACTAATCTCTTTAAATTAAATCAAATTCCAAAACCGATATCATCATAAATCTTTATCAAGCGTCTATGAACCAACTCAACTGGAAGAATAAATTAAGTGTCCAATGCCTTGATCGTGCTCACAGACCGGGCAATGAACGAACCAAAACCACGACGACATAGTAACGGGTCTGTAACATCCCGCCTAAGCCAGGATGCTACCGGCAAGAGACAGGCTAATCCTGCCTCCAAAAGCCTCTGACTCTGACGAAAATTCGGCATGACCTTTGCTAAAAGTCATGAAACCTGGATCAAGTCCAGCACATCAATACAACCTATAGGGCTCGACACAAATAATATACACTAAATTAGTAAACTCAAACCATAATACAACTAGGCTCCATGCCCGAAAATGCGTATAAACAAAAACTTTTACAAGACTTAAACTTATACAACACAAATCCTTTACAACTAGACTCATAAACAACTGACTCTCTTTCCCCCAAGACCTGGTGACTGGCTGACTGCAACGCTGCTATCCGGCTTCTCAAGCTTTGGTGTCTGTGGTCGACCGATCAGGTCACCAACCTGCAAAACTCAAACACTGTAGTGGTGTGAGTCATAAGACTCAGTAAGTAACCATGCTCGTTCCTTGAGCATCAAACACAAGCAATGTCTGAATTCCATTTTACATTAATCTGAACTTTTTGTGATTATGCACTTATATCACAGTCTGATTTATTTTTCTGATTCCTTATCCATTCTTAAACTTATTACTAGTTACTAGTCTTTTAACTATTCATACATGAATTTTAAGCTCTGTTTCTTATTTACAATCAACATCCATATTATACTTATTAAGTTCCCATATCTCTAATCATCAAAATAAATTCCATTACGCTTCTGCTGCACTATTCTGTTATCTTATTACTTACCTACTTACTTTTTAGCTATTCTAGATTGGTTACATACCATACTTATCTTTCTTTTATTTCTTTGAAATATCATCAAATCGGATTATAAAATAATCTTTCTATTAAACATTCAGCAAATTTTCATTAACCATATAAACATGTATATGAAACCATACAATCACACGCTAGTATCTTACAAACTGTTCCTTCTATGTAAACTTATAATACACACAAGCATCAATCATAATCACATAAATATAATCATGCTATCATACTCCAATGTCAACTATATGTATCTCAAATGGTTTCTAGAATGTGTGATCTATATGCATAACTTATGAATTGAACTATACTTTAACATACTATGCTTTTTATAAAATATTTCTTGAAAACCTTTTCTGAAAAACTGTTTTCTGAAAACTCTTTTCTGAAAATCTGAAAGTCTCTCAATAAAATCTCTTTTTCTGAAAACATGCTTAAAATCTTTGGTTTCTATAAACTATTTCTAAAACTTAGTCTTCTGAAAACTGATTACTGAAATTTAACTTTTGAAAACTACATACTGAAGATCTGAAAACTCTGCAATGAAAATCTGAAAACGGTGTACTGAAAGTCTGAAATCTGAAAACTGCTCTACGTCCAGGACCATAACTCAACTGGACGTTTCTCGATGCCCAGGACCATAACTCAACTGGGCATCTCTAGAACTGGTGGTACCCTACACCCAGGACCATAACTCAACTGCAGTGTAGCCACCAAGTTCTGAAATTAGGATTTCGGGACCCTGTAGCCCCTAGTCCTGCTCGAGGATCTGAGAGCGTCCCCTCAGTCCTCGACATGTGCACATGTCTCTGAATCCGTCAATTCCAAAGTATCCGTCAATTCTGAACTGTTTCTCAAGTTACATACTGGGGTGAGTTTTTTACCTCATGCCTCGAAAATATAAAACTTATGCTTCGAAAACATTTCTTAAATCATAATCTTATATTAATAATTGCAGTAAAAATAAACTAACGCCTTAAAAGTATAAAAATAACTTACTTAAAGAACAAAAGAAATACCATAACAATCATGACTATGCTCTTTGAAAATATGTAATCACACAAATTAAATAGTCCATGTATGGTAAAGATTATTTTTTTCTCCTAATGAGCATATATGTCCACTGAGATAGAACAAGTACAAAGAAGCTCGTTCACAAGACATTTCACTAATTGAGATATGATCTTTGAAGTTTTTATGAAAGCAGAAAATGCCTCATGTAGTATACTTATTAGGTTTGTGGATTGTTTGATCAATTCGCCAGTTTGGATATAATAGAAGAAACCAATAACAAATACTCCAACCGAAATTCCTCTATATTGCACTTCCATTTCCTTCCACAATATTCCATCATAATCATGATTATTAATTGCCTTCCAATAATAAGGTTTAACAAAAACAGAGAAGAAAAACATATACAAGACAGACTTATCAAATTAACATCACTGATGCTAGTACCAACAGCTTTGAAGAACCAAATCAGAAAATATTTCAAAACACTTGGGACTTCAGAAAAGGCAGTTAAAATTTTCTTCAAGATTATGTGTTCTTATATATTCCACCGAGTCAAATAAAAGGTTCTATTGTAGATCTGTATTATCCATGACCTAAGAATACTAAAAATTCAAAAGCCATAATGGGAACTTGCCTCATATAAAAGCAATCGCTATGATACAAACTAATAAGTATAACTCAACTTTAAAACCGACTTGCAAGGACAGAAAACTAATAGACTTACATTCTATCTAGTCCATATGAGATTCTGGATCTTAGCATTCTACCATGTCCGTAACCAACACTCTAGGTATCTCTTAGTAAAGTCTTTTAGCTTAACCAAACACAACCTCACAACCTTTTATTCCTAACTCTGATCACAGATTAACAGTAACCTATTAACAGAAAATTTACCCAAAAATCACCCTATAGCTTTGCCGAACCACACCACTCTCACACCCATTCCACAATTTCTTTAATTTAGTATTAAATAAGCTTCAAATAATATTATAATACATCCATTCATCAAGTGTCATCCATAATTTTTCCAATAGCCCTCACGGCCGAAAGCATTAATATACACAAATCTTCATGTTATTCAATATACTGACAATATAACAAAACATATCCTCACCACATACATTCATGCGGCCACAATATACCCATACGCAACTTATCATCATAACATTAATTACCCAATTCATGTTATTATTCATTCCTAAATACAAATTATAAAATCCATCAAATTCAAGGAATTATTAGCATAGTGTACTTACAGTTTATCCATGAATGAGGTCAGAATTCCAATTGCAAGATCCCTCTTCCCGCTTTCTCTATTTTTCTCGACTCCATCCCCTCTCTTTTCCCTTTCTTATTTTCGGCTTTTCCTCTCTCGGTTATGTTTTTCCTCATCTCTCCATGCTTCCACTGCTTGGCTTCTCTCTCTTCCGTCTTACCTCTCAATTTCCCTACCTTCTCATCTTATTTTCTTGGCTTTCTCAGTATCTCACTCTCTCCCCTCATCTTCTTCTGTTCTAATCTCCTTCTTCTCTCTGTTCTGAGTCGGTCGCTCTTTTCTGGTTTCTGCGTGAACTGTGTTGTGTGTGTGTGCTGTGTGCGTGCGTGTGGGTTATATGTTCACATTGTGTGTTTAATATGTATGGAAATATCTTAGGCCTTTCTTTCCCTTTCTTTTTTTTTTTTAATTTTTTTTATTTTCTTTCATTTCCTTATTACTTATAATTCCCTAGAAATATATAGAAGTTGGGCTTGGGCTTTAATTCTTTTATTATTTGATTAATTATGGACTTAAATTTAATTTCTTTTTTCTTTCTAATTTTAGATGTTAGGCTTGAAACCAAACAATGGAATTTGGGCTCTACTAAAATAAATTTTCACTACTTCTAATTATTATGAAAATTATATTTACTAACCCGGGTCGTTACAGGGTCAGTCCACTACAGCTGGACAAGACCGTTTACAAGCATCACGATGGTTTCAAAAATCTAAAACAATTAAACTGTAGTATGCACACCGTGGTGAAAACATATCATATCATATCAAAAGTGGAATAAAAATATTTCGTTTAAAAGTAAAACTTTTCAAAACGAACTTTTCAAATCACTTATTTTGAAAGACAAACAAACGAGAAAATCCTCACACATTTCAGACTCATCATATATCACGTATCAAATCAGCTAACCATTGACAAATAACTCGTACATTGAGATACTATATCATTATATAACATAACACATATCAAATCCATCATCTAGTAACAAATAACTTGTAAATTATAAAGTGATAACACTATATCGTATACTTATTCTAAAGACGGTTATATCACCATATCTATACACACACACATATATCTTATACAAATAAGAAACAAACAATACATCAGATATTCATCGCATGAAATACTTATCTGGTTATGCGAACACTCCTAATTCTAGTCAAATTTGCCAAAATAAATACTAAAATGCTATTAGAATCGCTATTTTAAGGAATACACGACATATCTATAACAAAATTTGGGCTTTCCCGGAACAGTCAATTCAAGTTCGATTCCAACGATTTCAGTTTCTATACTCTTAAAATATCTTATACTACAAATCCGTAACATCAAATTCACTTTTCGATTAAAAACTCGAAAATCCCTCGAAAAGTCTGCAGACGTTACAAACAGATTCGAGACTTTTAGAATCTTTCTTGTTTCTTACAAAAATAATTTAATACTCATAATACATCATGGAATAATGTTCTAAAACAACCTGAGAGCTCAAATCCACAAATTACGTGTTTTCAGAATATATTCCTAAAACGTTTTTGAAAATGTTACGGAAGGATCCTGAACTCTGAACTTATCTGGATTCATCTATACGTAATCGTTTCATCATAATTAACTCATATCTATCATAACATTCATCAAAGCATCACATAAGAGAAATTGGATTTTACCGGAAACTCGTAAATCATATTTGATTGATCCAATTCATTTCGATTTTACCAATAGAAAAAATTCAATACATTCTAGCTTATTAAAATCAATACAAGTCACTACATTACTCTATGATCCTAATGGAAGTATTCGAATAGAACTAACTTCACTAATATGCTAAGATTTTTACCGAATATCTTACTAAAATTTTGATGGTACCGGCGGACTCCCACGCTCCCATGCACGTGTAGGAATCGACAGAATCAAATCAGAGCTAGTGTTCAAATTGGTATCATTATTCATATTTCTTTCTTGCCTCGTTTCACTTGAAATTGAGAGGGCAGAACTACGGACCGTGGGGTGCCCTCCTGAGTGATATAGAACCTAATCCGATGAGCTAGAATAGTGAGTGTTGCAAGGCTACTACACTGAAGAGCGAGACTGTAATTGACAAAGATATTGAAGTATGGCAGTCCACAAAGAGGAAAACAAAACCTATGAAATAAAATATGGTAGCTGAAGAGACCGAGAAGAAAGAAATATTTATAAATGATCCCCTTCTTCCATTTCCCCAGTGACTCTAGAAAACAAAATGAAGAGGCAGTTTTCAAAGTTTCTGGAGATTTTCAAGAAGCTGCACAACAATATGCCCTTCATAGAGGCCTTGGAGGCGATGACCACATACTCAAGTTTATGAAAGAGATCTTATCCAAGAAGAGGAAGCTAGATTAATTTGAAACTATGGCACTCACAGAAGAGTGTAGTACAATACTATAGAAGAAGCTTCCACCTCAGTTGAATGATCTTGAATGTGCTTTAGATGCAAGCATTAACTTGATGCCTCTCTCTATTTATAAGAAACTGGGCTTACGAGAGGCGAAGCCTACCATGGTCACCTTGCAGCTGGTAGACAAATCTCTTGTAGGAAACACTTTCCTTATGCGCAGCGGAATTGCCTTAGGCTCCGGGATCGATCTTGAAAACTTTTCCCTCTCATTTTATGTAAATTTAATGTTACTAACCCTTGGTGACTTGATTTACTTCTATTTTGAATGTGTTTCCTTGAGATCTGTTACTATGGATCTACCACTCGATCTTCCAAACTATGACACGTTACCAACAAATCGAAGTGCGGACCTCACTCACAAAGTTTATTCTCTAAAAAACTTTAGAGAAAGTTATTATAACAAAATTTTCTTTTTATTCTTTCAACACTTGAGAGAATAATATGAATCACTTAAGAATTGGAAGAAGCTCTCTCTATATTCCTTTTGACTTTTGAAAGAAAGAATTCTCGACACTCAAGAAAAAAATTTGGAATTTTGATTTAAGAAACTCTTTTTTTTTTCCATCGAGTAAAGTTCTAAATTTTTCTTCTCTTTCAAAGCCAACATATCTTATCACTAAGCCATTTATTACTTATCAATAATATGGAAAACAAAATGAATGTGTAAGGCCATACAATAGCATGTGAAATTGACCAAGATTAGGTAATTAGGTTTAACCTAATAGACAAACTTCGTGGACATTATGGCAAGCCATAATGGTTTGTCTCCATGATAATGCAAATACCATTATTATAATAATGATATATTATCTTAATGATGATACAATTATCTCATAATTATAAAAAAAATTAATTATCTTGTAATAAAAAAATCTAGAAAATATTAAATTAAACATATTTAATATAGTTTTCATTTGTTACAAATTATATTATTAATCCCATTAATAATATATAAATATATATGTGAGTATATAATTAGATTATCTAATTATATTTAATTTTCTACAGTTTATCGAGCTAGCAAGAGGACCAGATAGACCTACAGTTCCGAGCTCAAATAATTTTGGAATATTAATTAAAATCTTTAATTAATTATTCTAAATTATTAACTTTGGGTTATTCCACTAAAAACCGAAAGCTGAACTCTCGTTGCCATAGATGGAAAAAATAAGCTGAACAACGTCGGTGTCTATCGATATAGTCATTGGATACATATTGGCCCTTCACGAGTATCTTATAATTAAAGCCAGATCATAAAGTGCATTATAACCCTCTAATTATTTTTACCTTAAGTACCATTGATTTTCTTATGAATAATTTATCCTTAACTATTAAGAATATTAATCTTTTTATTCGCAATAGAAAGACTTGAGCACTCTAATCGTTCAAGTACCGAATCAACCCTTAAGAGAGGTACCATTTTACTTCTCGTAAAAATGAGTGAACTTCATTTCTATGTAAAATGTTCCCAGCTACACACCAAACCATGTCCCAAAAATACATAGCTATTGGTTGGGACTGCTACACCAACCTCACCTTTATAAATCAAAGGACATAGCCTGCCATGCAGGAGTTTGTAGCACACTCATGATTAAGATCAATCCATATATGACCATATAGTAGATTGAAATGAATTTATTTTTTTAACAGATATTATAAAATATTCATTTCTACCTGGGTCAAGTCCTATATGATCACATCATACAAGGTGCATTCATTCTCATATCACCACATGAATGATCCCGGATCAAGTTCGTCATACAAGTATAAAATTGACCGCAACTATAGATAAACTACAAATAAAATTCTCGCTTTTCTTTGCTCTTTATGGACTATTTTAGATTACTAACTTCATACTTAAATCCTCTTATGTATGACACTCATACACTAAGTCTGAAAGCACATGAGTACTCTAGAGTAAACAAGACAGTTTACTATAGGTGATTTAAATCAAACATTTTGATAAATGAATAATGCAACTTTTATTTCAATAAACAATTCTGTTTATAATACATGAATCTATAGGGCATATATCCCAATGTAGGAACCATTTTCCAAGCGCAGCAGAAACACATTAAGCATCTATGATCGAACTAGAAAATTTTTCAGCCCTTCTCTTCTTCTGGCCGAATGTTACCAGAACACCCACTGAAATTTTGCTTCTCTTTTGAATAAGATTTCAACCTTGGAACAGCCCTGAAACAGCACCCTAAACAGCGGTGTAAATCTGGACTATTTTGGACTCGAAACGCGCCCAGCTCACTGCCCAAATTAGCCCATATTTGCGTCAATACCAACTGATTTTTTGATCTGATTTTTTAATTAAAAAACATCCACAATACAATCTTAAAACACCCCTAAATATTTCCCAATATTTCTGAATTAAAAAAAGAATCGAACCGAGCCCCGTTACACAACTTTTGAGATGTAGCAGTGAGCATAAAATTGCTCATTGCCATGTAGTGTTTGAGAAGGAGAAGATGACGAATTAAGTTCGACACTAAAAAAGCATTATATGATATATCTCGTTACCAACAGAAAAAAGAGTGGGCTATACTCACAATCTTGTCTCTAAACACTTTAAAGATCAAAGTGTCACAGAAGGTTTTTGCTTTTTGCTTTTCTTTATTCTTCTTTTTCTTTTCTTAACTCTTGAGAGAATTATTAGAACAAGAAAAGGTGGCTAGGGTTAGAATGGCTTAGGTTTGGCAAAAATAAAATCACATTTTCTTTATATACCTAGGCTTATTAATTTCTAAAATAAAACAAACCATTGCCCTCCCCTAGATACAAGAATCGACCACCCTTGTCTTTTTTTAAAAAAAATTTATAACATAAATTTACTTACCATAATGTCATTGGATGTTACAAAACAGAAAGAATTATCACCTTTTAAAATGTGTAACTACCAAAAACAAACCAAGGGTTTCCGAAATCCATTTTTTGAATTCTAGAAATATAAACCTTTTATTAAATTATATATGTAGTTGCCAAATTTAGGCCAAGGGAAAAATCATCTTTTCACTTCGGACCCAATATTAAGCAAATTCCCAAGACAGTGACCCGGGCTGAAAAACCTTAAACTATTCTAAAGACCCAAGTAACAAACAGTCTAGATAAACCCCATTAAATTATTCATCTACTATATTTCCATTTTCCTAAACAAAATACCAACCCTCATATGCAAATACCCTTCATCATCGAAAATTAGAGACATCAAACACGTTATAAGTCCCAACTCAATAAATATAGCACTATGCCAACTACAAAGGTAATACCCATCAACCTATATATATGGGCATAACTCAAAGTACAAATTTATTAAAGCTTAGGCATCTTGACTTGAGCTCTCAAAGTATTTAGCCATTCAAACACTGAACCACTGCCCTCACGGCATCCTACGAAGGTAAATGTAATCTCAAACCTTGTTCTTCCTCCTCTTGTTGCTCATCTATACTACTGAATTGAGCGTCAGAGTGCCTATGGCGTCCACCACACCAGTGGTTAATAACTACCCCCATATTATAGATTCTCGATTGTGGACCTCATGCAAAATCCAACGTATATAATTTGGCACCCACCGTAGGGTCTTAGCGAGCAAACAAATAGTTTTCAGCCTACGAACCTTCAAACATCATTACTTATGGCTTTTGGCAATGAACAAACACCAAACAATGTGGATGCACAGTTGGCCATGCTGTTGGGTTTTCTAGGTCAATCTAAAATCAATTAAGCAAATGAAATATGTGAATACAACAAAGTAAAGTAGTGGAAATACTCACTTTGATCGACTTTTGAATGCGATGAACACAAAAATTTTCCTCCATGGATGATTCGGCCAAGCCCATTTTGATGTGCTCCAAGCTCCTTTGAATGTTGAATCAATGTTCCAAGCTTTGATCTTTGATTCCAAGCTCATGAATAGGTTTCCCTATCACATTTGAATGACTCTTTAGATGTGCCAGCACCATGAAAAATTTGTAACAAATCTTCCATTTGATCCTTTTAACTCTCGGCCAAGGAGAGAATTTGAGAGAAAAATGGCACAATTGCCGTGAGGGGGATGAGAGAAGATGAAGTTATGTATTTGTTTTCTTAAAAAAATTACCAAGTCTTTACACCAAAGTCAAACATTTTGGTATATGCTTTCCAAAAGCAATTTGGAGGGAAAGAGCATTAATTGCTCTCAACCACCTCCATCACCAAAAAGGTGACATGACACACATTACAAAAAGTGGATGTGACATGTGAGTGACTTGCGATGTGATTTGTGGCCGCACTTGATTCAAAATTGGAGTGGCCTCGCAATCACATCCCGGGCTCGGGTTCGTTAATTCTGAATTAACGAATTTTCCGTTGTGACGTAATTAAATCAAATTTAATTAAATAATTATGTCTAGAAAAATTACTATTCACGTCGCTAGTGAATTAATTCTAAATTAACTCATTCGTCCTAATTAAAATCTAATTTTAATTCCGCGTCGAAATCTAATTTTGTATACTATATCGAATATATTATTTTATTGATTAATTCCAAATTAATCGTTTGCTCTCTCTTTAAATAGTATTTTATCCCAGATAAAATATCTCTGTAATTAATGTAGATTAATTTTCTCTCTTTATTAATTAATCTCAGATTAATTATGTGCAAGTCATACGTCATCGGTGAATCTTCGGGAAGCGACCCATGAGATCCTTGGATATGTTGGCAGTAAATCTAGTCATTCGGACTATCCGAACATGTACGTACCTAGTACTATATTTTTACCGATTTACAAGACATCGTTGGCTTCTAGCAAAGAACCATGCCTACCCAATTCTCCAGAAATATTCTTAAAGGAATATGTAATCTGTATCAGACGTAGTAAACGAAGTATTACGTATTGCGATCCAGTAACGGATGTCACGTGTTAGGCATGGGGCTGGAATTGTGTCTGCCCCATACGAAGCACATATCAGATCTCTGGTAACTAGTCTCTGTAATCAGATAAAAATATAACCTAGTCATATTATCCCAATAGTTGCAGCATACAAGAGTACCAGTTCCTTATCCTACGTGACCATCATCTCCATATCACTGAAGTCATACTTCCATCTTGACATCACACCCAATACACTACAATTCTCAATATACCCAGAAGAGGCGTACACAGAACCTGTTAAAGTCCTGGACAACCAAAACCGAAGTATATTGATTGTCACAAGTATTAGCGATGCAAGTCTCAAGTTAAGACCAAATACACCTACCCTGATTCGGACTTCCATAGACACATAGTCATACTACCAATGGAATTTCGAGGGGTCTATCCAGAGCAAAGCTGTTTCCGTACCATCGGAAAACACAACCTCCTACTACACTTACATGAGTGTCCAATACCCAAATATATGAGAACTATATCGTTATGCTCCCATAACACGCACAAGTGCAATACTAGTCTATTCCGTATTATCGATGTCCAATCTCGATATTACTAGAGATGTTTTAATGATTAAACCTTAGTGGATTAATACTGTCTCATATCTTATTAATCAGGAACTAATCATATGGACTTTTATCATTTATATATCCCGGTAATCCAATTACAAATGATAAAAGAGAAATTTCTTTTGTCACATAGTTAATTTGTACAACAACACAATGTTCTGTACAAATAGTGATGCTATGGGTCATAATTGTCCAACAATCTCCCACTTGGTCTATATCCAATCACTCAAGTGTCTGACACTTCAACTATGTACGGGTCGCTCAAATTTCCGCTGAGAAACTGCTTTCGTCAGTGGATTTGTAAATTTATCATCTGATGCGATTTATTCGATCATCACATCGCCACAATGTATGATCTGAACGAATCAGATGAATAGTTGAAGTATATACTTGGATCGTTGATGAGACAATTAATTCTTTAGCCTGTACTGTAGCCTAGCTCAGCTGCTAACACAACTACTCCTAATCTAATTAGGATTATTATAGATCCAAATCGCTTCTATTGCTGCCTCAGCTGCAGTAATATTCCGCTTTTGTTGTTTATACAACAACAGTATCTTGATTGGAAGATTTCCAGCTCACTGATCCGTTATTCAAACTATATAGTACCTTTATTACGACTTATAATCTTTTTTGTCGGTTAGGAAACTTACAACGGTGAACCCAGTCACTTCAAGTTCCCCTTTTCCATATCTTAAGAAAGCATCTTTAGTTAGTCTAAGATACTTAAGGATGTTCTTAACTTCAATCTAGTGACTATCACTTGGATTGGCCTGATTGTGACTTCATATGCTCAAAGCATATAAGACACCAGGTCGCATACATATCTTTCAATGTACGACTTCTCGGAGAGTGACAATACCTTTTAGATCTATCCCAGTAGATCTTTATTCCTAGAATAAAGGTTGTCTTCCTAAGTAGCCTACGGAGAATTTTTCATGAAAGCCAAGCTTTCACCGATTGTTTTATGGGAATGTCATTTCCAAGAAATGATATATCATCATTATATAGGACAATCACTGTCAGTGCGCTCCCACTAACCTTTTTATATACACAAGAATCATTTTGTTTTGAATTAAATCATATACCATTATGATTACATCAAAACGATAGTTCCAAGAACGCAATGCTTGCTTAAATCCATAAATGGATTGAATTAACTTGCAAACCTTGTTTGCTTGTTTTGGTACGATAAAACCATCAGGATATTGTAAACATCCTTCAAAAGGTTTCCGTTTAAGGAAAGCGATTTTGACGTTTAGCTGCCATATTTCATAAATGAAACTGCAGCATTAGCAAGCATTATCCAAATGAATTTAATCATGGCAACGAATAAAAGGTTTCGTCGTAATCGACACAATGTTGATAACGATACCTTTTCGCTACAAGCCTAGCTTAGTACGTTGTATGTTGCCATCTATTTATGTATTCTTTGAAGACTTATATAGTACCAATAGGCACAATGCCTTCTGGTACAACAACAAGTGTCTAAACTTGGTTGGTATACATGGAATCCATTTCGGACTTCATGGAACTTTTCCATAATAGGGAGTCGATACCTTGTATCACTTCCTCATACGTAGCCGATTTGTCTTCCTCAATAAGATTGACATCTTCATGAGGTGAGATCAGAAACCCATACCTCCCAGGTTATTTTCCGACTCTCTCCGACTCACGCGATTCTTGTGTATTCGAAGATTATTGGTACAGTTTCATCCTTGATGAAATGTTTGTGTTCCGTTAAGGAATCGGTGTCTGGAACAGTATTACTCTGATTTTCATCGAGTTTTAGTTTCCTCCCACTTACCACTGCATATCAGTATTCCCCTTAGGAAAACCGAATGGAGAGCAACAATTACATTGTTCTCTTGTGAGTTGTATCAGTACTATACTTTGGTTACCCTAGGATAGCCTATAAATTAGGCACTTATCCGATTTGGGTTTTAGTTTGGTATCATCCAAACATATGCCTAGCATTCCCAAATATCCAGGAATGAGAAAACCCAGTTTCTTTCATTTCCATATCTAATATGAAATTTGTCAAACAAATTTTCATGGAACCTTATTCAAAATAAGTTTTGCACTGATTAATGCGTATCCCTAGAAGGAAAATGGTAGCTCAGAGCGACTCATAATTAACCTTACTATGTCCAACAAGGTTCGGTTTCTCTGTTCGGACACTCCGTCAAATTGAGGTGTTCCGTGAAGAGTCCATATTGAAAGAATATTATACTCTTTCAAGTAGTCGATAAACTTATTGCTTAAGTATTTTCCTCCACGGTCTAACCATGATGGTTTAATACTTTAGCCGATTTGTTCTGTCTACTTCGTGTCGAAACTCTTTGAATTTATCAAAAGTTTCCAATTCGTGTTTCAAAAGAAAAACATAACCATAACGCGATGCCACATCCTTAAAGGTTACAAAGTATTCACATCCACCTCTAGCCTAGCTAGATATGGGCCCACTTATGTCACTATGAACAAGGGCTAACAGATCGGTGGCACTAGCACTTTTACCAAGTAAAAGGTGTTTTAGGCACTTTTCCTAAATGAACTAGATTCGTAGACTTCATTTGATTAGAATCAAATCTGTCCTAGTACCCACTCTTCGAAAGTGTGGATATACGAGTCTTGTTAATGTGTCCCAGACAACAATGCCACAATAAGTCTCATCTGATTAATTCAGTTTTAGCTATTTGTTTGTCATGTTATATGTTTGAGATTCATTTATATTCAAAATATAAATATTGTTATTCACATCTAATGTGCTTATCTCAATATCATCTTTATAAAATAAAACACTTTAGTGTTCTAGAATATAAAGGTATACCCGCAACGGGTTAAACTTAGATATAGAGATAATGTTTCTAGTCAAACTAGGTACATTATAACAATTTCCTAATTTAAGTACTTAACCTAAGGGTAGTTCCTAAACTTAGGTTTCTCTTGTTAAAACAGCGACTCTCATCCCATTTCCGACTCACATGTCGATCTCAACTGAAGCCAGTCTCCTGCTAATCAGCAGATTCTGCACATCAGTACATATCTATGTACTACATCTAGTATCAAAATCCAATTTTGAAACTAATAGTGAACATGTTTATGACAAACATACTTGAAGCCGGAGCCTTGCCCCACCTTCACTTCCTTCATGTCTGCCTTGTCCATACAGCAGTCATATCTTAGTGACCCTGTTTGCACAGTTTAGGCAGACATCTTAGGATATGTCTTTTGTCTTCCCAGAAGACTATGATGATTTTGCCTTTGCCCCTTTTAGAAGCTCTGGCTTTGCCTCCTTGAGCATAGCCATCAACTCTCCAAGAGTTTACTCTTGGTTCATAATGAACCTGCCCCAGCTTTCGGGTAAAGACTATAAGATCAAATCTTTGGTAGTCTCGGCCACGCAGGTAATGGCCAGCTAACCTAGCTGATCGATGTTAACAATCATCTACGACACATAGTGCTCGACAGATGTACCCTCTGACATACGTGAGCAAAAGAGCTTCTTTTTCAATTTGTACTTCTAAGATTTAAGAATAAATCTATGAAGATCTTTAATTTCATCATCACGGTACAATGATCTAATCCTTAATTTTTACAACGAAATTAAAGTGTCATTGCATCTAGCATAAAGGATTGATCACTAAAGTTATCATCACCATGAGTCATCCAAAACTCATGCTCCACTATTTTCTCAACTCCGGGCTCAAGCCCAAGAGGTTTCTCTATCAAATAGAGTAACTTCTTAGTTCTAGGACTATCATGAGGTTTTATTCCCAATCTGAAAATGAAAGCCGTTTAATGACATTTTCTCCCAGGATTATGTTTTAAACACTAATCTTTCAGTTATCTTGATTGCTATAGTCTAACTATCCAATCAACGATTTTAGGTACTATTGAATATAATGATTACTATAGTCTAACTATATAATCAACTATAATTTGATTGGTTAAATTAAATATATTGATTACTATAATCCAATTATATAATCAACTATAAATGAAGTAGTTTGAATACAGTCCACTGTTTTAATTTTAAAACAACAATTAGATATTAGTCCAACTAATATAGTTTTAAATTAATGACAAAAAATTGAAATGAGCGCGTATTGGCAAGTATCTAAACGAAATTGCAAATTTAATATTTGCCTCCCACTATTTTTCGGCGAGCCTCTAACCCTCTGTTGAGTACTCGGGAAACCTTATTTCCTAGTAGGCTAGGATCCCGTTAAATAACACACAACCTTGACTTTGGCCAACAAGCTGTATGATATTTAACTAGGTAGATCTCTAAGATCAATTGGATCTTATCCAATTCCTATATCCAGTAGGTGGACATCCAAATCCGAACATATATCTATATATGCCAATATATCCATATATTGCCTAACCTTTTTCTCTGAATCAGTTAAGCTTTGGCTTTGGCACAATAAACTTAATGATTCCAGTAAGCGGGACCCATTGACCTTGGAAAGCTTCGTAATCGATGTCGATGGATAAGAAGTGAACTTGACTTTGGCCAACAAATCACAACTTGGACAAGACATACGATATGGAACAAAGCCTTCATGATTCAAACACATCCGCGATGGACAAAGGTCTTGAATTTGGCCAACAAACCAGTGCCAATCTTGGATCTTGAGAATGAATCATTCAACGGAAGGAAAAACACTTAATATTTATTGAGGGATTTTTCCGTAATTGGCAACCAATTAATTATCTTTGATTAGGTCTCATCATACACCCTTAAACATGTATTCTAAAAGCATAATAAGGCGCGATAATAAATTAATAATGATATGCAGATGGATATTTAAAACAACTTGTTCCTAGAAAAAATCTCTCATTTCCTCTCTCCCGGCTAGCACTATTCTTACTTCTACCGAATTACATAACACTTCTAAAGAAACCTCATTTGCATTGAGGGTAATAGGTGAGAAGAGAAATACAAAGAATCAAGAGGTAATAGGCTGGACACGCAGGTCCAATTTAATAAATTCTAAATTATTACAACAATTTCCAAAATTGCCCTCACCCATCTAATATCCATCTGATATACATTATTCATATATCACATCCATGTATTCACACAAATCATGTTATCAATCAATCTAATCCAATTAATTAATTTGAAATTAATGACCATCCAATGTTCAAACAACGATTTGATTTGCGCGAGTCAAACTCGTTAAGAATAAGTACTCAAAGTACGATTCTTGAATTATATCAAACTACAATATAAATCCAATTTAATTTGTATTCAATACTAATTCTTTATTTAATTCCAAATTAAATAATTACACTTTATTAATGAGCCTTTGCGACTTAGATTCTAAATCTAATCATTACGGGTCTCAAAGCCCAATTAACATCCAATGTCATTTTAATTAAAGTCCAATGGGCTTTCAATTAATTTCCAAGGCATGGACTTTGGCAACCAAAGCCCAATAAGGAATCACCCTTTGCTAAAAATCAATTTAAGCCCATTAGGCCCAATTAAAATTTTAAAGACCCATTTTATTATATTTGGACTTTATGGAAATGGTTTTAGGCCCAATTGGATCAAACCAATTAACCTAAACCAAACTTGGCCCATCCAAGCCCATTAAGCCCAAATACAACTTTATTAGCCCAATGCCAAATTTAGGCCAACTAATTAAATTCCAATATCCCAAATATCATAATTTAATCAATTAAAGTGCATTAGCCATAATTAATTAGTCAAATTAACATTTCCAAAATACCAATTACACTAATTAATCATGCTTTATAATTATCAATTCATGTCCAACATAATTGAAGCAAAATCAATTCCAACATGCTTCTTTGTTCACGGCAATATAGGGATTTTATGTCCGATTTCGATTTCAATCCAATTAAATCATAAATCAATATTTCTCATGTCTTTTAAACTCATCTAATGATTCAAAAAACAAAAATCGCCATGACTTTAGGGCATCCTAGTATTCGGCCAAGCCAAATTTTTGGGGAAAAAATAATCCAATTCAATTTTCATCAAATTGATCATGCATAACTCTAAGTTATCATCATTCAAGCATACTCAATCAATCAATTTTATCAAATCATGCTCAAATCAATTTTACCCAAATTTTACCCTAAATTCAATTTCATGCTTAATAATCGCTCTGATACCATTGTTGGGTTTTCTAGGTCAATCCAAGATCAATTAAGCAAATGAAATATGTGAGTACAACAAAGTAAAGTAGCAGAAATACTTAATTTGATTGGTTTTTGGATGCGATGAACACAAATATTTTCCTCCATGGATGATTCGGCCAAGCCCCTTTTGATGTGCTCCAAGCTCCTCTTTGAATGTTGAATCAATGCTCCAAGCTTTGATCTTTGATTCCAAGCTCATGAAAAGGTTTCCCTATCACATTTGAATGACTCTTTGGATGTGCTAGCACCATGAAAAATTTGCAACAAATCTTCCATTTGCTCATTTTAACTCTCAGCCAAGGAGAGAATTTGAGAGAAAAAAGACACAATTGTCATAAGGGAGAGGAGAGAAGATGAAGTTATGTATTTGTTTTGTTAAAACAATTACCAAGTCTTTACACCAAAGTCAAACATTTTGGTAATGCTTTCCAAAAGCAATTTGGAGGGAAAAGAGCATTAATTGCTCTCAACCACCACCATCACCAAATAGGTGACATGACACACATCACAAAAAGTGGATGTGACATGTGAGTGACTTGCGATGTGATTTATGGCCGCACTTGATTCAAAATTGGAGTGGCCTCGCAATCACATCCCGGGCTTGGGTTCGTTAATTCCGAATTAACGAATTTTCTGTTGCGACGTAATTAAATCAAATTAATTAAATAATTATGCCTAGCAAAATTACTATTCACGTCGCTAGCGAATTAATTCTAATTAACTCGTTCGCCCGAATTAAAATCTAATTTTAATTCCGCGTCGAAATCTAATTTCGTATAATATATCGAATATATTATTTTATCGATTAATTCCAAATTAATCTTTCTCTCTCTTATAATAGAATTTTATCCCAAATAAAATATCTTTGTAATTAATCCTAGATTAATTTTCTCTCTCTATTAATTAATCCCAGATTAATTATGTGCGAGTCATACGTCATCGGTGAATCTTCGAGAAGCGACCCATGAGATCCTTGGATATGTTGGCAGTAAATCCGGTCGTTCGGACTATCCAAACACGTACGTACCTAGTACTATATTTTTACCGATTTACAAGACATGGTTGGCTTCTAGCAAAGCACCGTGCCTACCCAATTCTCCATAAATATTCTTAAAGGAATATGTAATCTGTATCAGACGTAATATATGTAGTATTGCGTATTGCGATCCAGTATCGGATGTCACGTGCTAGGCCTGGGGCTGGAATTGTGGCTGCCCCGTACGAAGCACATATCGGATCTCTGGTAACTAGTCTCTATAATCGGATAAACATGACCTAGTCATATTATCCCGATAGTTGCAGCATGCAAGAGTACCAGTTCCTTATCCTACGTGACCATCATCTCCATATGACTGAAGTGATACTTCCATCTTGACATCACACCCAATACACTACGATTCTCAATATACCAAAAGAGGCGTACACAGTACCTGTTAAAGCCCTGGATGACCAAAACCAAAGTATATTGATTCTCGCAAGTATTAGCGATGCAAGTCTCAGGTTAAGACCAAATACACCTACCCTGATTCGGACTTCCATAGACACATAGTCATACTACCAATGGAATTCCAAGGGGTCTATCCAGAGCGAAGCTATTTCCGTACAATCGGCAAACACAACCTCCTATTACACTTGCATGAGTATCCAATACCCAAATATATGAGAACTATGCCGTTATGCTCCCATAACACGCACAAGTGCAATACTAGTCTATTCCGCATTATCGATGTCCAATCTCGATAATACTACGACTATGGATGTTTTAATGATTAAACCTTAGTGGATTAAATTGTCTCATATCTTATTAATTTGGAACTAATCATATGGACTTTTATCATTTATATATCCCGGTAATCCAATTACAATGATAAAGAGTAATTTCCTTTGTCACATAGTTAATTTGTACAACAACATACTGTTCTGTACAAAGTGATGCTATGGGTCATAATTGTCCAACACATGCTCCATGAACGCTTGCGAGCCTTAGAAGAAGAGAATCTAGTCATGCGAAGCTCCAACATGACTCTTTAAAAGCAATGTGAGCAGATCTCTTCAACCTCCCAACAACGTGATACTCTGGATCATATAAGCAATCCAACTATCCCAAAAAACCTCTTGGGGACATTCAACGATATGGCAAGTGATGATCCGTCACCAAATCACCATCCTCGAAACCATGCAAGAAGTGAACCATTTTCCTCAGTCGACCAAGCACAACGAGTCGCATCCATCATGCGTAGAGAAATGAAAGATTTCAAAGAGGCTACTTTATCCACCTTACCCGGCATCAGGCTACCAGTAAGGAAAACTTGAGCCGGTATAATTTCTGACACCCCATTCTTGGAGACTATCACTTCCATTGAATTACCAAGGAAATTTAGTCCTGTAGATATGAAGTTGTATGATGGATCAACGGACCCAGACGACCATGTTATCCATTAAAAATACAAGATGATGTCGACAGGTCTAGCTCCACATCAATGAGAGGCTGGGATGTGCAGAGGATTTGGGGGAAACATTGGCAGGCTCACAGCCCTCACATGGTTCATCAATCGCCTATACATATTCATTCGGTTATACCAACATCTGGCATAAAAATTCATGGAACACTTTGCAAGCTCTTGTAAGCTCGAGAAAACCACCACGACCCTCAATACCATCCAGCATTGAAAAGGAGAATCCTTGTGAAGCTATGTGGTCTGTTTCAACAAGAAAGGATATATATTCCAGATCTCCATCAGCCTACCGCAGTGGAAGCCTTCAGTAATGGTTTGTTCATAGATAATGGGCTCTACATGAAGCTAACAAAATTTCGATGCCACACTATTGATCAGGTTATGACTCGGACTCAAATTGAAATCATATGGGAGGAAGATAAAAAGAACAAGAAAATACAAAGTTCCTACAGTCTACAGAATGAAAGAATAATAAACATTCCCAAATGACATAAGGAATACACGGGCAAAGCACCACAACCAGTAGATATGAGGATCCATCAAAGAAATGTGCATCGCTCTTTCAACCGAGATTTCAATCGCTGACCCTTACCTTACAGAGTTCAAGATAGGATGTCTCCAAGCATAGAAAGGCTTCACACTCCAATTTCACTATTTCCTAGTGAATTGGTTTCAATCCTAAAAAAGATGGGGAACAAAGTAAGATGGCCCCCACGCTCTAGAGATAATTCTACCAGGAAAGATACCAGTAAATAGTGTGAGTTTCATAGAGACTACGACCATACGATAAAGGATTGTGTAGGACTGAGATTTGAAGTCTTGGAGCTACTAAATAAGGGCTACTTGAAAGATCTACTCACAAAGAAGGGCAAGGCTACGATGGCTCAAATAGACAAAAGGGACGAAAGAGGAGACGACCCACCACCACCACCACTAATAAATAATATGGTGAATTTTATTTCGGGCAGATCCCAGGTCAGTGGTGTCTCTTACTCCTCCGGCAAGCTACATTCAAGAGCAACAGCAGTAGTCATTTCCCACTCTACGATGTCAATAGAATGGATGTTTACCAACCTGAAAATAGAATTCCTTGACGACAGTAGCTCTGGTCAGATGAACCCTAATCATGACGCTCTGGTGATTTCCTTGCAGGTTGCAAATTTCATGATCAAACGAGTATTATTTGTTACTGGGTCCTCAGCCAAAATCATCTTCATAATTCCCTTTTATATATGAGGGCCGAAATAGAGAACATCAATCGATGGTCAACGATTAAGTTCACCACGGGAGAAATATATCTTCCAGTGTACGCTAGAAGAGTCAATAAAATGACCACATTCTTGGTCTTGGATTGTCTCTTAGCCTATAACTTAACTGTTGGCCGGCCTTGGATTCATAAAATAAGGGTAGTCTCATCCACCTACCATCAAGTGCTGAAATTCCCCACCAAATAGGGGATCCAAGAAATAAAGAGGGATATATTCGCTTCTAGAAGCTGCTATCGGACAACTCTAAAAGCAAAGCCTCAGTCTGCATAGCAATTATAGGAAGGATCTCATGCTACCGAGCCAAATTCGCCAAGCATAAAAGAGCTCGACGAGATCCAGATTCACCCATAAAAGGATGATCATAAAGCTTCGATGGGTGCTAAACTAGAGCCCAAACTATTAGTTGATTTAATTGATTTCTTCAAGAAACAACATAACTGTTTCGCATGGTCTCATAAAGATATGATTGGTATTGATCCTAAGTTGATTACCCATGAGCTTCATCTAGACCCAGATTACCTTCCTATCAGATAAAAAAGAAGAAAGTTCGCTCCAGAGAGGAACCAAATCATTGATGAAGAGGTTCAAAAAATACTACAAAATGGAGCCATCAAAGAAGTCCAATATCCTGAGTGGCTTGCAAACATAGTCGTGGTTCAAAAGAAGAATGGGAAGTGGCGAGTCTATATTGACTTCACGGATTTGAATAAGACATGTCTAAAGGATTCTTTCCCCCACCCATATTGATTCAATGATCGATGCAACATGTGGGCATGAATTATTGAGCTTCATGGATGCCTACTCACTACAATCAAATTCTCATACATCCAAACGATCAGGAGAAGATGACCTTTGTCATCAACATAGGTATCTATTGCGACAAGGTGATGCCATTCGGGCTCAAGAATACTAGAGCCACCTACCAACGTCTTTTCAATAAAATATTTCTCCCAACAAATTGGGAAAACCATGGAGGTCTACATAGATGACATGTTGGTAAATTCATTGGAAGCATAACAAATCTATCACACTTGGAGCAAGCATTTGACACTATGAGAAAATATGGCATAAAGTTGAATCCTACAAAATGCGCCTTCGGCGTCGTTTCGGGCAAAGTTCTTGGGTACATGATCACTCGATGAGGAATAAAAGCCAATCCCGACCAGATTAAATCCATCATTAGCATCCCCTCTCCCACTAGCCTGAAAGACGTCATACGAGTTACAGGGAGGATCACAGCTCTAAAAGGTTCATCGCCAGGTCTACTGACAAAAGTTTTTTGTTCTTTTCCCGCCCTCAAGAAAGCAAAAAACTTGGAGTGGACCCCAGTCTGCGAAGAAGATTTGAAGGAACTCAAGAAATATTTGACTACTCCACGACTTCTTTCAAATCCAATCAATAATGAAAAGCTATTCCTCTACCTAGGAGTTTCAGAGCAGGCAGTAAGCGCAGTCTTGATTAAAGAATAAGAAGGTAAGCATTACCCATTATATTATTTGAGTAAAGCTCTACTCGACACAGAGGCACATTATTCTCAAATAGAGAAGTTGGCACTTGCTTTGATAACAGCGGCTCGAAAGCTACGCCCTTATTTTCAAGGGCATCCAATCACCATTTATACTTCTTATCCTTTGAGGAGCATACTCCATAAATTTGAGCTCTCAGGTTGACTTACAAAATGGGCTGTGGAACTTAGGGAGCACGACATCACTTAACGACCATGAACACCTATCATGTCTCAAGCCCTTGCAGATTTCAGCCCTGGCCTATAAGTCCCAGCCGAGTTGGAAGTCCACTGTGTCTAGTCAATAGCAACTTGGAAACTCGTAGTCGATGGATCTAGCAAAAAGCGAGGCTGCGGGTTGAGAATTATAATCACTACCTCTGAAGGCGACACACTATAAAATATGGTTAAGCTTGGTTTCAAAGTCACCAACAATGAAGTTGAGTATTAATCTCTGATTGCTGGTTTAACTTTGGCCGATGAACTAGGAGCCAAGAAAATAGAAGGAAAATCAGACTCCAAATTACTTGTCAACCAATTCTAGGGGTCATATCAAGCATGAGACTCACAAATGGCTTCCTACTTACAAAAGGTGAATGAACTCCAATCGACATTTGACGAACTCACGATATTGCTGGTTTATAGGAATGAAAATACTCAAGCAGATGCTTTGGCCACCCTCGTTTGACAATGCAAGGGGATAAACCACAATCTATACCCATGGTATATTTACAATGGCCAGCCATCTGGAAGGGAGAACTAAAAGAAGTCACTTCATCATCACTCCAGGCGACACATGGATGACTCATTTAGTAAGTACAGACAAAACGACATACTACCCCGATGATAAAACTGAGGCTTGGAAAGTTCAGTGATAGGATGCCAAGTTCACTCTCCATGATGGCCAACTTCTAAGGAGATCTTTTTCTAGACCCTACCTTAGGTGACTCACTCCAGAGGAAGCCCAATATGTATTAGCCGAGCTACATAAAGGAGATTGTTGGAATCACTATAGTGGAAGGAGCTTGGCTTATCGAGCCCATACGACAAGCTACTACTAGCCAACCATGAGAGCTGACTCAGTCGACTTCACCCATAAGTGTGAGAATTATCAAAGATTCGCTCAAATCTCACACCTACCATATGAAAGGCTCAACCCCATTCTTTCCCCTTGTCCATTCATGAAATAGGGAATGTACATCATTGGAAAACTCCCAACCGCCCCTGGACAACGAGTCTACATGCTTGCACTTACGGACTACTACTCCAAATAGATTGAAGCCGAAGCTTTCGCCAAGATTCGATATAAAGAAGTACAAGCCTTCATTCGGAAGAATATTATATGTCGATTCGAGCTACCAAGGTAGATTATGACTGACAATGGTTCCCAATTCATCAGCCACTGATTCAAAAACTTTTGCAAAATTTGGGGAATCAACTGAGCTTTTCAACCCCACATTTCCCACAAGCCAATGGTCAAGCCGAATCTTCTAACAAAACAATCATGAACACGATAAAAAAGAGGTTGGAGAAAGCTAAAAGTGCATGGGCAGATGAACTCCCAGGTGTCTTTTGGTCCTGCATAACAATGGTCTGTTCGTTGACTGGAGCAACCCTATTCTTATTGGTTTTCGGGGCTGAAGCAGTCATTCCAACTTAAGGAAATGTTCCATCCCCGCGCTACCAATGGATTGAAGAAGATTTGAATCGACAACTCATGAACTTAGCATTGATTAATTGATGAACTTAGAGAAAATGCCTCCATACGACTTGCTACCCATCAACAAAGATGGCCAAGTACTTCACAAAAATGTCAGGTGCAGAACATACAAAGAGGGAGATTGGGTCATACGCAAGGTTTTTCAAAGCACTAAAGAAATTGGAGATGGAAAGCTGGGACCAAACCGGGAAGGTCCATACATCATTGATAAGTGCATGAAAATGCAATTTGAAACATCACTTATTCGCGTTTATTGTTCAGTATTTGTTATATATTTTATGTTTTATTAACATAATTTTTATCATTACATTAATTTAAAAAGTGTTCGGTATTAAGGTTTATATAATACATTTTTAATATAATTTTGACCTTAATATTAATTTAGGAATTATTCAATCATTTAAATTATTTTACCGATTTCCTATTTATTTTGCAGGATGGAATTAGGGTTCAAATTGCCTATTCTAAATGCCCATGCAACGGTTTCAGCGTGGCTTTGCATGAATCAAACAAGGAGCATGAGCATAATGAGAAAGAAATAACAAAACAAAGGGTTGCGCATTATTAATTGGAAACATTAGGGTTTTTCAAGGGCTGCATGCAAACGTGAGAGCTGCCATAAAGAGTGTTAATGCACAGACATATAAACATAACAAAAATTGGAAAAGCTGCGCATTATACAATTTAAGGAAATTGCCGAAAATAAAAGCAGAGGTTGCACGTGGGTCCAAGGGCATTAGGTTTTCTGGTTTTGCTCATTATAAATTAAGCATTCAATGTGAAAAATAAGGAGGGAGGTAATGAGTGGTAATTATATCACTATTTCCCACTCATTTAACCTAATATTTTTAATAGTTTCTTGAGTTTTGTGAATATTTTGATGTGTTTTGTGTTTTTTTGTAAATAAATAAAGTTTCAGGATATTCTAGAGGTGATTTGGGCCAAAACAGTGAAAATTGGACGAAAAGGGCATTTTGGTAATTTCCCGCGTCGCTACGCCCAACGTACACCGAACAGTGCTAACGTGCGCCGGGTCCACAAATCAGAATCTGAGAAAATTTGACTTTGCTAACGTGCACCGTGCCACGTGTCACCATCATAGCCGATCTGCTAACATGTGTCGTGCCACGTGTCATCATCCTACGATGCCGATAGTCACCATCTCCACATGTCACCACGTGTCACTCCACGTCATTGCCACATCATCATCCACATCACCAGGTTGACCGAGTCAACATGCCACCTCACTGCCACGTCATCATCAGCCAATTAGGAATTGCCACGTGTCATAATTCTATGGTGCCTATAGTCACTTTGCCACGTGTCGCCACATCACCGCCACGTCAGCATCAATTATTGGCTCTCTAATCCTTATCTGACACGTGGCGAATAAGAATCTAGTCGACCAATCAGAAGCCGCCACGTGTCATAATAATTGAGATCCAACCACCCCACCACGTGTCACATTATCACCTTATCCAGAATCTGCAACCGGCGAACCAGAGCGTGCCACGTCGACATAATCTGGCATCGCGACGCGAGATCCCTATAAATAGAACGCGAAATTCCAGTTTCAGTTGTACCACTCTCTCTCATCTCTTTGATGTAAAGATGGAGTTTCTCTCTCTAGTTTCTTTTAGTTTTTAGTTTTTAGTTTTGTAATTAATTTTAATTACGTTTTGTAAAAATAGTAATTTACTTTTTTACTTTTTACAGTTTTTACTATTCACCATGAGGAGGTAACTTCCCCAGCTATGGTGAAAGGTAATTCTTTTACTATTGCTATTTAGATTAATCTCCCTTAAATATAATATATTCACTATTTAAAATATTGACTTAAAAAGGATACCGCCAGATTAGTCGGTTGGTAATTCATTATAATCTGGTTTAAAACCTGACTAATCAAGGATACCGCCAGATTGGTCGGTTGGTAATTAAACTTTCTTACCGCCTATATGGCAGGTTCATGGATAAATCTTTTTACCGCCTTAATGGCTGGTTGGACTTAATTTGACTTAATCAGGATACCGCCTATATGGCTGATTGGTAATGTTATCACAAGTTTATATATTATATTATGAGAGATATCTAAATTAGTAGTAGTAAAAGTAATTCCTTTTACCTTAGTATTTTATTTTATTGCAATTTACTTTTCAGCTTTTACTTTACCGTAATTACTTTTCAGCATTTTTACTGTATGTCTTTTACTTTTAAGTTTTTTCTAGCCATAGTTATGTGTTGTAACTAAATTAGTTATCTGGGGTTGTGATGACTTTTAATATCACTGGTTTATAAGGAGTTAGATTATAGTTTGGGTAATATAAAGATTTATTTATTGAGTTTTAATCTTAATGCTTTTTTTTAACTGGCCACTAATAAAATTGACTAGGTAAACTTAAAATGAACTAGACATAGAAATTTTAAATTTAAGACCTTAGACTCAATAGCCCACGATCTTCCTTGAGGATAGATAACCTTTAATAGATTTCCTTACAGGATAAACATATACCTGTCGGGCGGGGGTAGCCATAATTGGAACTTAAACTTAATGAATCCATATAATTTGGTTGACATAGACATATGGTTCAATTGGGTTAAACTGGGTATTTTTGTCTGACCATCGACAAAGGCTTCACATAATTTAGTGTTCCAGGTTAATAAATCAATATATTACCCAACTATAAAATAACCACTTCATCTTTAAAATGATATTGGAAGAAATCACAACCCTAGATAGTTTTTAATATTGAATTTTCTTAAAACCTACTTTCGAACAATTTTATTTACTTGTTTTTAAATTTAGAATCGTCACTTTTTCAAATCAATCAAACAACCTGTTAGATACTAGTAATCATTTGACCTTAATAAAATTAATAGATTAGATATTTAGTCCTCGTGGGATCGATATTTTTATACTGCTTGAACGATACGTGCGCTTGCGTTATACGTGTGTGTTTACGCCGGTCAAGTTTTTGGCGCCGTTGCCGGGGACTTATTTATCTTTCACTATTAGTTTTAAGGTTAGATACCTTTACTTGTTTCTAATTTTCTTTTTACTTATTATTTTTGTTTTCTTGTGTTTCAGGTTCTCAGAAACTTCATGAGACAAACTAGAAGCTTTGAACTTCGACCGCTTGAACCGGAAATTGAAAGAACCATCAGACAGTTGAGAATGGAAAGGCGAGAAGGCCAAGAAGCTTTAGTCAACATGGAACCTGAACCTTTGGAGGTTGTACCACCAATCCCCATTTGAGACAGAACCATTCCGGTGGTTGACAGACTCATTTCTTGTATTGTACTTCCTCCTTTACCAGCAAATGCAGGTGACATCAAAACATGCATTCAAATGATTCAGCAGTCAGTGTAGTTTCGGGGAAATGCAACTGAAGATCCTAATGCCCACATCAGCAATTTCTTGGAAGTTTGCGACACTTTCAATTACAGTCGAGAAGCTGAAAAAGCAATGAGACTGCGTGTTCTCCCATACTCCATGAAGGACAGAGCTAAAGCTTGGCTACATTCACTACCAGCAGGTTCTATCACAACTTGGAACACTTTAGCCACCAAATTTCTTGCAAAGTACTTTCCACCAGCCAGAATCGGAAAGCTGATGAATGACATCACATCTTTTGTACAACAAGATTCAGAATCCTCTGCGAATATTGGGAAAGGTACAAAGATTTTCTCCGGAAATGTCCTCACCATGAGATTCCAAAATGGCTTCAAGTCCAAACATTCTATAATGGGCTTTCTGGAATAATAAGAACCACAATCGATGCTGCTGCTGGAGGAGCCTTGATGGCAAAATGAGAAGATTAGGCCTGGGAACTAATCGAAGAAATGGCCAACAACAATTCCTTGTGGCCAACAGAAAGGAACATGATCCAAAGAATTGCAGGAATTTATGAAAGTGAGCCAATACAGTAGTCAACGCCAAGCTAGATCAGATATGCAAATTCATGGAGACTCTTACCACTAGATCCACAAGTTCACCATATGGAGGAGCACCAGAGCCAAACCAATTTGAAGAGACGGTGAATTATGTCAACAATTTTAATAGACAGGGGAACAATCCATATTCCAACACCTACAACCCAGGGTGGAGGAATCATCCCAATTTTTCATGGAGCAACAATTTAGGCCAACAGCAGAACTATCCACCACCTGAATTCCAGCAACAGAACAAAAGCCAGGAGTAGGCAAATGAACCAGGAATAACAGAAGTATTGACCTACTTGAAAAAGATAGAAGCAAAACACGACTCTCAAGCAGCAAGATATAATACTATGTTTCAATCTCAAGCACCAAGATATGATGCTATGTTTCAATCCCAAGCAGCATTAATTCAAAGTCAATCTACTTCTATTAAAGCACTGGAGAATCAAATTGGACAACTGGCAAATGCTCAGAGTTACAGACCGCCAGGTACCCTTCCTAGCAACACAGAGCCAAATCCAAGAAACATGGGGAAGGAGCAATGTCATGCCATCATGTTAAAAACGGTACTAAAATCAACAAAGATGTTGGAGCCAAAACAGCTACCGAGGAAGTTCCAAAAGCAACAAAGCAACACATGGAGGAAAAAAAAGCAAATGAAAAAGAACAGATCATTCCACCTCCATATTTTCCTCAACGTCTTCAGAAGAACAAATTGGACAAGCAGTTTTCTCGGTTCCTGGAGATCTTCAAAAAGCTGCATATCAACATTCCATTTGCAGAAGCGTTGGAACAAATGGCCCAGCTATGCCAAATTCTTGAAAGACATTCTTCATGAAAGCGGAGATTGGGAGATTACTAGACAGTATCATTATCAGAAGAATGCAGCGCTATCATTCAGAGGAAACTTCCCCCAAAGTTGAAAGATCCTGACAGTTTCACTGTTCCTTGCACCATAAGAGAACATGACTTCGGTAAGGCTCTGTGTGATTAAGGTGCGATTGTTAACTTGATGTTTTTTTCTATTTTCAGGAAATTACAGATTGGAGAAACAATGCCAACTTCAGTCTCACTACAACTTGCTGATAGAACGCTCGTATTTCCAAGAGGCGTAGTTGAGGATGTGCTGGTCAAGGTTGACAAATTCATTTTCCCAGCAGATTTTATTATCCTTGATATGGAGGAAGACGCAGACGTGCCAATCATCCTCGGGAGACCATTCTTGGCTACAGTTCGAACCATTATTGATGTACAAAAAGGAGAATTAACCATGAGGGTACATGACCAGAAAGTAACATTCAATGTTTTCAAAGACATGAATTTCCCAGATGATGAAAAGAAGGAGGAATGTTTCAGACTAAATGTGCTACATAGTACCGTTCAGAACTTTGATGAAAGAAAAAGTTCTACTGACAAACTTAAAACATGTCAATTGCCTGTGGAGCCTAAAGATAAAGCGTCTTTTGTACTGAAGAAGCCATTTCTTGCATTACAAGCAATAGAAGAGGAAAAGTTCCACCAGCTCAACGAATTGGAGGAATTTCACAATTAGCCTTTTGAGGATGCCAAATTGTACAAAGAAAAGGGCAAGAAAAGACATGATGAGAAGTTAGTGCGCATACAACTAGAACCAGGGCAGAAGGTACTGTTAAACAAATCAAGGGTGTAATTCTTCCCATGGAAGCCAAAATCACGGTGGTCAGGTCCATTTGTGATCACCAAAGTTTTACCAGATAGAGCCGTTGAGATACATGATCCTGACTCCAACAAGACTTTCAAGGTTAAAAAAAGCGTGTCAAGCACTACTGCGGAGAATCATTTGGAGCGAAAAAGAAAGTGTTACACTTTCAGATCCAGCTTAACGTTCGAGAAGTCAAGTCTAGCTGACGACTTTAAACTCAGTGCTCGCATGGAGGCAACCCATGCAATTTTTATATATATTGTGATCTGGTGTGTTTTATTTTTGTGTGTTTAATTTTTGCAGGTTTAGTCATTTTAAGATGGAAGAAGCTCTCGTAAATCTTCGCAAGCAATTTCCTTCTCTCCCTCAAAAATCTCTGATGAAAGTTTACAAAGCTCGCTTAGAACGGATGAGACTACTGATGATCAAATGTATTCCTACTGACATTCGTTGGATTATTGAAGCACGGGTCTGATTGGCAGGTGAGTCTTCTGACTTTTTTATTTCACATCTGTCTGGTTTAGGAAAGAGCACATATGCTAAAAAGAGAAGAGCCAAAAGAATGTGTGTTTGTTATAAATGTGCTCGTATGTTTTGTAATACTCGTTGTCGTTCTTTAGGAATGGTGTCTGATAACCGCGAAGATAAGATTAATTTCATTAGGGATGGCTTGAGTAAGGAGTCTTTGGATGACATATCTAAAACTCTTGATACACATCCCAGTGGATGTGTGTATCATGAAATTCGCATGTTATATGCACAATTCCAAAAGGAAAGACAACTGTTAAGTCTCGGGAATCTGACTCAAAAAGACCATGTTTGCCAATTTATAAGAAAATTGGATGGGAAGCTTGTCCCTGACGCATAGATGCCAATCAAGCCGTTAATTTTCTTGTAAATATTATATCTCTTTGTATTTTCTTAATAATTATGATTTGTTGTGTTGTTTTTTCTTTATTTTCGTAGACAGGATCCAGACTTTTTGACCTTTCATGATTTCTTTTGTTGTTTAGCTAACAAACGTCCTCTGGAAGATACTAGTGCTATTATTACTCACCCTTTTCAGGTATTATAAATCCAGCCCGTCATTGCACTTTTGAAGGCATCCAGAGTTGAGAAAGAAATACATATAAAAATGGAAGCCACTTCAAGAAGACGAGTTGAGAACATCTGTGTGTTTTGCGGTAGTAGTGTTGGTGTTAAGCCATAATACGTAGAAGCAGCACAGGAATTGGGTCGAGTCATAGCTACAAGGAATATGCACTAAATATATGGCGGAGGCAATCTTGGACTAATATGGATCATTTCAAAGGCTGTACATGAGGGAGGCAGTCACGTTTTTGGAATCATCCCAAAACCCTTGGCAGAGGAAAATCTTATTGGATCATCAAACGGAGATGAACTGATCGTACTAGGTATGTCCGAGCGACTGGTAGAAATGATTAACCGTGTTGATGCTTTTATTGCTTTGCCAGGTGGCTTGGGTACATTGGAGGGAATTTTTAAAGTATTATTGTGGGCGAACTTGAACATACATCAGAAACCAATTGGGCTGTTTAACGTTGATGGATTTTATGATTTTCTTTATGTGTTTCTTTATGATGCCTGGAGAAATGGGTTCGTGTCAAAACCTATGAAAGAACTCCTCTATACTGCCAGAACTGCTTCAGATGCAATTGACCAACTCTTAGCCTATGAACCATAAGTTGACCCTATCTTTTCAAAGATAAATTGGTCCGAGGACGATCGTGGTAAGAGGCGTCGGATTAATCTGGATCTTAACCTTTAATTTTTCGTAGATTTTCAGCTAACCAGATACGACCTTCTTAACTCTTCTTCTATTGTATAAGACATTGGGGACAATGTCTCATTTAGGTTTGGGGAGAGAGAATTAGTTGATCAATACCTTGTTTTTAGTTGTGTGTTGTTTCTATTTTTAGTTCAAAATTTTTCGAAAAATACAAAAAAATTGAAAATTTTTCAAAAATTACAAAAATATTTTGCGTTTTTGTTTTTTTATTTTAACTAAAAATATGAAATTGGTAAAAGATAGCTGAGTAAGGAGTTTCCACTCCTGAGACGTATCTTAAGCCTATTTTCAAAATAAGTTAATTTTTGTTTATTTCCTTTTAAATTATTTAATTTGTAAATTCTCCATAAAACGGACTAAAATGGATTTTCATATGCTCAGTTGACAGGTATTATCAACATGCATAGTAGTATACAGACATGAGTTAAGATTGAAAAGTTTGTAATATTCAGTGCTCTAGTTTAATTGGAGGAAGCATCTAAAAAAACAATGGAGTAAAAAAACAAAAAAAAAAATTCTGAGATCCGAGTTATTAAGTCTGAAAGGGTGTTTTAACACCTAGTGCCCTAAAACCAACTGGTTTGGGAGTCACTGGCCCAAAGCTCGCTACATGGATCAAAGATACTGCAAAAATATATATATATATATGAAGTCTGAGTAATTAAGTCCGTAGGGGTGTCTTAACACCTGGTGCCCTAAAGCCAACTAGTTTGGGAGCCACCGACCCAACACTCGCTACATAGACGGAAGATATTGTATATAAATAAAAAAAAATCAAAGAAAAAATCAGAAAAATGAGAAAAATTATTCCATTGCTACAAAAAGGTGTGAAATATGATAGAACTTTAGGACAAAAATATTACTCTCTTATCAACTGCATTTGTGACTGTTGTGGGCAAAAATGAGTTGTTTAATATTTTGTTGGCTGTGTATATGAAGAATGGTAAATATAATCGGAGAATTTACTTATTCAGTAATTTGGAAAGAAAGAAAACAACTAGTAACTTGGAGTAGAAGTTTCACCTGATTAGTCACTAACTTCTTTATTCTTTTTTCTCTTGTCTTTTTGCTTTTGTGTGCATTAGTTTTACTACATTTTTACTTTTGTAAAATGTTTGTGGGTATCATTGCTGTAAACCCTCACGAGACTACAACTCGTCCACTAGAGACACCTAGGGGTTTAAAGGCTTGTTGCATATGCTAAATGAAACGTGATCCCTACGAAAGTGGCTTAGTTAAATTTTATTATGTTATTTTATTTTGTCTTTTGCTCGAGGACTAGCAAAATGTTAGGTTTGTGGGTGTGATGAGTGGTTATTATATCACTATTTCACACTCATGTAACCTAATATTTTGTATAGTTTCTTGAGTTTTGTGAATTTGTTGATGTGTTTTGTGTTATTTTGTAGATAAATAAAGTTTTAGGACATTTTGGAGGTAATTTGGGCCAAAACAGTGAAAATTAGACGATAAGGGCATTTTGGTAATTTCCCACGTCGCGACGCGCAAGCCTTAGGCGTCGCGACGCCTAACGTACACCGAACAGTGCTAACATGCACCGGGTCCATAAATCAGAATCTGAAAAAATTTGACTTTGCTAACGTGCGCCATACAACGTGTCACCATCACAACCGATCTGCTAACAAGCGCCGTTCCATGTGTAGTCATCCTACGATGCCGACAGTCACCATCGCCACATTTCGCCACGTGTCCCTCCACATCATTGCCACGTCATCATCCACATCACCAGGTTGACCGAGTCAACATGCCACGTCACTGCCACGTCATCATCAGCCAATCAGGAAGTGCCACGTGTCATAATTCTATGGTGCCAACAATCACTTTGCCACGTGTTGCCATGTGTCGCCACATCACCGCCACGTCAGCATCAATTATTGGCTCTCTAATCCTTATCTGACACGTGGCGGATAAGAATCTAGCTGACCAATCAGAAGCCGCCACGTGTCATAATAATTGAGATCCAACCACCCTGCCATGTGTTACATTATCAACTTATCCAGAATCTGCAACCGGCGAACCAGAGCGTGCCACGTCGACATAATCTGGCGTCGCGACGTGAGACCCCTATAAATAGAACGCGAAATTCCAGTTTCAGTTGTACAACTCTCACATCTCTTTGATGTAAAGAGGGAGTTTCTCTCTCTAGTTTCTTTTAGTTTTTAGTTTTTAGTTTTGTAATTAATTTTAATTACGTTTTGTAAAAATAGTAATTTACTTTTTTACATTTTACAGTTTTTACTATTCACCATGAGGAGGTAACTTCCCCAGCTAGGGTGAAATGTAATTCTTTTACTATTGCTATTTAGATTAATCTCCCTTAAATATAATATATTCACTATTTAAAATATTGACTTAAAAAGGATACCGCCAGATTGGTCGGTTGGTAATTCATTATAATCTGGTTTAAACCTGACTAATCAAGGATACAACCAGATTGGTCGGTTGGTAATTAAACTTTCTTACCGCCTATATGGCAGGTTCATGGACAAATCTTTTTACCGCCTTAATAGCTTGTTGGACTTAATTTGACTTAATCAGGATACCGCCTATATGGATGGTTGGTAATGTTATCACAAGTTTATATATTATATTATGAGAGATATCTAAATTAGTAGTAGTAAAAGTAATTCCTTTTACCTTAGCATTTTATTTTATTGCAATTTTGATGAGTGGTATTTATATCAATATTTCCCACTTATTTAACCTAATATTTTGTATAGTTTCTTGAGTTTTGTGAATATTTTGATGTGTTTTGTGTTATTTTGTAGATAAATAAAGTTTCAGGACATTCTTGAGGTGATTTGGGCCAAAACAGTGAAAATTGGACAAAAATGACATTTTGGTAAATTCTCGCGTCGCGACACCAAGACCTTCAGCGTAGCGACATCTAAAATACGCCGAACAGTGCTAACGTGCACCGGGTCCACAAATCAGAATCTGAGAAAAGTTTGACTTTACTAACGTGTGTCGTGCCACGTGTCACCATCACAGCCGATCTGCTAAAATACATCGTGCCACGTGTCAGAATCCTACGGTGCCGACAGTCGCCATCGCCACGTGTGCCACGTGTCACTCCAGGTCATTTCCATGTCATCAGCCACATCAGCAAGTCAACATTGCCACCTCACCGCCACGTCATCATCAGCCAATCAGGAAGTGCCACGTGTCGTAATCCTACGGTGCCGACAGTCTCTTTCCCACGTGTCGCCACATCGTTACCACGTCACCGCCACGTCAGCATCAATAATTGAGTATCTAATCCTTATCTGACACGTGGCGGATAAGAATCTCAGCGACCAATCAGAAGCCGCCACGTGTCACAATAATTGAAGCCCAACCACCGCGCCACATGTCACCTTATCAGCTTATCCAGAATCTTCAAACAGACGGACCAGAGCGTGCCACATCGATAGAAGCTGGCGTAGCGATGCCTGAGGCCTTGGCGTCGCGACGTTAGAAGCTTATCCGCGCCTATAAATTGAGCTCGAGATTTCAGAATTGAATGTACCACTCTCTCTCTTCTATTCTCTGTGAATAGAGAGTTTCTCTCTCTAGATTCTTTTAGTTTTTTTTAGTTTTTAATTTTTAGTTTTGTAAATAATTTTAATTACGTTTTGTAATAATAGTAATTTAATTTTTACTTTTTACTTTTTACAGTTTTTACTATTTACCATGAGGAGGTAACTTCCCCAGCTAGGGTGAAAGGTAATTCTTTTACTGTTACTATTTAGATTAATCTCCCTTAAAAATAATATATTCACTATTTAAAATATTGACTAAAAAAGGATGCCGTCAGATTGTTCGGTTGGTAATTTAATTTTGGTTCCGCCTTTATGGCTGGTTGGACTTAATTTGACTTAATCAGATTACCGCCTATATGGCTGGTTGGAAAAAGAATCACAAGTTTATATATTATTTTATGGGAGATATCTAAAATAGTATCTAGTAAAAGTAATTCCTTTTACCTTAGCATTTTATTTTATTTTACTTTTCAGCTTTTACTTTATGTCTTTTACTTTTCAGTATTTTTACTTTATGTCTTTTACTTTTAAGTTCTTACTAGCCCTAGTTATGTGTTAGTTATCTGGGGTTGTGATGAATTCTAATATCACCGGTTTATAAGTGATTATTTTATAGTTTGGGTAATTTAAAGGTTTACTTATTAAGTCTTAAGCTTAATACTTCTTGTTGTCTGATCACCAATAAGATTGATGTGGTAAATCTAAAATGAACTAGACATAGGGATTTTAGGTTTCAGCCTTAGACTTAATAGCCCACGATCTTCCTTGAGGATAGATAACCCTTTAATAGATTTCCTTACAGGATAGACATATACCTGTCGGGTGGGGGTAGCCATAATTGGAACTTAAACTTAATGAATCCAGATAATTTGGTTGACATAGACATATGGTTCAATGGGTTAAATTGGGTATTTGCGTCTGACCATCGACAGAGGCTTTTGCATAATTTAGTGTTCCAGGTTAGTAAATTGATTAATTACACAAACATAAAATAATCACTTCATCTTTAAAATGATATTAGAATGATTCACAACCCTAGATCTTTGTGTCTTTTGTTATTTTCCTTAGTATTTTCTTTTGTCTTTTTATTTATTTATTTTGTAAAACCACTTTCAACCAATCAAACAATCATTCTCTTCTCCATTTAATTAGATATTTTTAAATAATTAGTATCAATAATTAATAACAACAGTAGGAATTAAGTCCTCGTGGGATCGATATTTTTATACTACTTGAACGATACGTGCGCTTGCGTTATACGTGTGTGTTTACGCCGATCAAATTTACTTTTCAGCTTTTACTTTACCGTAATTACTTTTCAGCATTTTTACTGTATGTCTTTAACTTTTAAGTTTTTACTAGCCCTAGTTATGTGTTGTAACTAAATTAGTTAGCTGGGGTTGTGATGACTTTTAATATCACTGGTTTATAAGGGGTTAGATTATAGTTCGGGTAATATAAAGATTTATTTATTGAGTCTTAATCTTAATGCTTTTTATTAACTGGCCACTAATAAAATTGGCTAGGTAAACTTAAAATGAACTATACATAGGGATTTTAAGTTTAAGACCTTAGACTCAATAGCCCACGATCTTCCTTGAGGATGGATAACCCTTTAATAGATTTCCTTACAGGATAGACATATACCTGTCGGGCGGGGTAGCCATAATTGGAACTTAAACTTAATGAATCCAGATAATTTGGTTGACATAGACATATGGTTCAATTGGGTTAAACTGGGTATTTGTGTCTGACCATCGACAGAGGCTTTCACATAATTTAGTGTTCCAGGTTAATAAATCAATATATTACCCAACTATAAAATAACCACTTCATCTTTAAAATGATATTGGAAGAAATCACAACCCTAGATAGTTTTTAATATTGAATTTTCTTAAAACCTACTTTCAAACAATTTTATTTACTTGTTTTTAAATATAGAATCGTCACTTTTTTCAAATCAATCAAACAACCTGTTAGATACTAGTAATCATTTGACCTCATAAAATTAATATATTAGATATTAAGTCCTCGTGGGATCGATATTTTTATACTACTTGAATGATACGTGCGCTTGCGTTATACGTGTGTGTTTACGTCGGTCAGGAGGCTGCTTCATGAAGCAGCTTGCGCATATAAGAAAATCAGAGAGCAAACCGAGTGCTCTGGGGGGAATAGAACAGAAGCAATCAGCCGCAAGCAGAAAGAAGCAAAGAAGAAATATGAGCATGAGGCCGGGACACAGAGCAGCGATAATTCAGAGTGATAATTCTCTCCAATCCCAGGCTATTCTTATTTCTTTTATGGGGAACTAATCCCCTAGGCAAAGCTAGGGATGAACTATTGTGTTAGATTTTTATTATTTATGTTTTTGATTCCTACGAACCTTTTAATCATTTAATAAAATTGATGTTTATTATTTTATGTCATCCTTCAATTTATTAATCCAGAAATTATATTTTTTCAAATCTCATATAGATCCAGTCATGCTGCTTCTATGTGTGGTTTGTGAATTTAATTGTGACTGGTAACGTTGTTTTGCGTGTTTGTCTTATGTTGTAGTATTGCCTGAGGGTATATTGTCGACGTTAGATAACTCGTAATGATGACTTTTGTGTGCTGTTAACTTAGAGAAAATAATCATTAATTACCTTAGAATTTAATATGCGTAAAATTGAATATCTTCCGGTTGTTGGTTTGGGATGTGAAACCCTCAACTGAGTAATAATAGGAATTAATAACCAAATATTAGAATTTGATGGAAGAGGGATTCCCGACGCTTTGCTGCTTTTCTTTGCCATTATCTTTTATTACCTTTCATTATTTTATTTACCTTTATTTTAATTACCAATTTTATCGTTTTATTTATTAAGTTACCGTTAACGTTTTTGCTTAAGTGAATTAGTTCCATTGTAACCTTCTCTCTGAGGAATCGATACCCCAGCTATACTGCGATAACCGCAAGTTATTTTTGGACGTCATCAATCATCAAGAAGGCCGTTGGACAGAGAGCCTACAAATTAGAGACTGTGACAAAAGATCAATTCAAAATAGCTGGAATACAATTCACCTAAAGTGATTCTACCGTTAATGTAAGTGAACTTAGTCATTATATAGCCACTAGGCAAATGACTACATTTTGACTAGGGGATAAAGATCATGCTGCCTATAATTTTTGTAAGATTTGCGTAATGTTTATCTTTCAAAGTTGATACGACATTCAAATGCATGAGGAAGAATCTGATGAAAACCTGCCTGGAGCAAAGCCAAACAAACCCACAAGAGATTGTTTTCCACGCAACTTTTGTAAACCCGGCGGGAACAAAGCCCGTGAAACCCACAAAAGATTGTTATGAGCACCCAGGAAAGCACAATAAGGTTTGAAGATTAGAAACCCATGAAGAACAAAGCCTCACGAACCCCTAATTGCTTGAAAGGCCACAAAGGACAACAACCTCCTTTGATAAGGTTTGAAGAGAATCTACTCTTCCATGGTTAGCCATCTACGACCTCACCACCAATGTGCCTAAAGGCAATATTAATTTTTAGGGTAAACATTCATCAATTTTATTAATGAAAAGCTGATTTAAATAGTACAATGGAAACCCTAATTGTAATATGTTAAAAAAACCAGAAATAACCCTAGGTAATAATCCTTATTACAAATAAAATAATGGGACCCTAACATTTGGCCCACTATAGAATAAACACCAATATTAAAACCTATGGCCCCTAACAGTCGGCTCACTCTAAAATAAACACAAACATTAACCCCCTCAATGAGGCCTTCGCTTGTATATTTTCGACCCATTTATTGCCAAATAACTTGAATGAATTATTAGGTTTCATCCTTGGATGCTTGGATCCATACTTCGAGGCTTGTTTTCTTGATGCTCATTGTATCATATCATTCTCCCATTCTCTAAGAAGATTCATCCTCGAATCTTTAAGGTCAATCTGTAATGCCCAAACACTTTATCTCTAACCAAATCTGATTTGTCTTTCTGTTCTTTTTTTGCCGCATGATTTGTGTTTTTTTTGTTTTCTTTTTCCACATCCCATGTTTTTTTTTCTTCATTTTTTTTTGAATTTTTTTAATCCAACACATGCAAGATGACAAAAGAAAAAGAAAGAAAAGAAAAAAAATAACAGAAACATGACTCAAAGAAAAGAAAAAAATTAACAGAAACATGACTCAAAGAAGAGAAAAAAAATCATAAAAAAAGGAAAAAAATTTAAAAAGACACAAACTATAAGATATAACCTGCTCTGCAACCAAAGCTCTGAATACCAACTGATGAAAACCTGCCTGGAGCAATGCCAAGCAAACCCACAAGAGATTGTTATCCACACAACTCCTGTGAACCCCGCGGAAACAAAGCCCGTGAAACCCACAAAAGATTGTTATGAGAACCCTAGAAAGCATAACGAGGTTTGAAGATTAGAAACCCGTGAAGAACAAAGCCTCACAAACCCCTAATTGCTTGAAATGCCAAAAATGACACCAACCTCCTTTGATAAGTTTTGAAGAGAATCCACTCTTCCATGATTAGCCATCTACGGCCTCACCACCAATGTGCCTAAAAGAAATATTAATTTTTATGGTAAAACATTCATCCATTTTATTAATGAAAAGCTTGTTTAAATAGTACAATGGAAACCCTAATTGTAATATGTTAAAAAAACCAGAAATAACCCTAGGTAATAATCCTTATTACAAATAAAATCTTTGCCCCTAACATTTGACCCACTATAGAATAAACACCAATATTAAAACCTATGGCCCCTAACAGTCGGCTCACTCTAAAATAAACACTAACATTAACCCCCTCTAGGAGGCCTTCGCTTGTATATTTTCGACCCCTTTATTGCCAAATAACTTGAATGGATTATTAGGCTTCATCCTTGGATGCTTGGATCCATACTTCAAGGCTTTTTTTTCTTGGTGCTCATTGTATCATATCATTTTCCCCTTCTCTAAGAAGATTCGTCCTCGAATCTTTAAGGTCAATTTGTAATGCCCAAACACTTTATCTCTAACCAAATCTGATTTGTCTTTCTGTTCCTTTTTTGTGGCGCATGATTTGTGTTTTTTTTTTGTTTTCTTTTTCCATATCCCATTTTTTTTTCTTCATTTTTTTTGAAATTTTTTAATCCAACACGTGCAAGATGACAAAAGAAAAAGAAAAGAAAAGAAAAGAAAAAAAAAAACAGAATCAAGACTCAAAGAAAAGAAAAAAAAAATTAACAGAAACATGACTCAAAGAAGAGAAAAAAAATCATAAAAAAAGAAAGAAAGGAAAAAAATTTAAAAAGACACAAACTATAAGATATAACCTGCTCTGCAACCAAAGCTCTGAATACCAACTGATGAAAACCTGCCTGGAGCAAAGCCAAGCAAACCCACAAGAGATTGTTATCCACACAACTCCTGTGAGCCCCGCAGGAACAAAGCCCGTGAAACCCATAAAAGATTGTTATGAGAACCCAGGAAAGCACAACTAGGTTTGAAGATTAGAAGCTCGTGAAGAACAAAGCCTCACGAACCCCTAATTGTTTGAAACGCCAAAAATGACAGTAACCTCCTTTAATAAGTTTTGAAGAGAATCCACTCGTCCATGGTTAGCCATCTACGGCCTCACCACCAATGTGCCTAAAGGCAATATTAATTTTTAGGGTAAAACATTCATCCATTTTATTAATGAAAAGCTTGTTTAAATAGTACAATGGAAACCATAATTGTAATATGTTAAAAAAACCAGAAATAACCCTAGGTAATAATCCTTATTACAAATAAAATCTTGGGCCCCTAACATTTGGCCCACTATAGAATAAACATAAATATTAAAACCTAGGGCTCCTAACAGTCGGCTCACTCTAAAATAAACACTAACATTAACCCCCTCTAGGAGGCATTCGCTTGTATATTTTCGACCCATTTATTGCCAAATAACTTGAATGGATTATTATGCTTCATCCTTGGATGCTTGGATCCATACTTCAAGGCTTGTTTTCTTGATGCTCCTTGTATCATATCAGAATCAATAGATTTTCATTCTGCAATTCAGTCTAGAATGCAAAAATTATCAAATACAAACTGATAACTGAAAAAAAACACATTCAAAACAATAAGAAAAAAAGGATTCAATCTTCTGGAGCTTCAGGTGTTGGACGATTATGACATATATCATCACTATTTGTACAGAACATGGCGTTGTTGTACAAATTAACTATGTGACAAAGGAAATTGCTCTTTTATCATTTGTAATTGGATTACCTGGATATATAAATGATAAAGTCCATATGATTAGTACCAGATTAATAAGATATGAGACAATATTAATCCATTAAGGTTTAATCAATAAATATCCCTAGTCATAGTATTATCGAGACCGGACATCGATAATGCGGAATAGGCTAGTATTACACTTGTATGTGTTAGGGAAGTATAACGGCATAGTTCTCATATATTTGGGTATTGGATACTCATGCAAGTGTAATAAGAGGTTCTGTTTATCGATGGTACGGAAACAGCTTCGCTCTGGATAGACCCCTCGGAATCCCATTGGTAGTATGACTATGTGTCTATGGGAATCCGAATCAGGGTAGGTGTATTTGGTCTTAACCTGAGACTTGCATCGCTAATACTTGTGACAATCAGTTTACTTTGGTTTTGGTCATCCGAGGCTTTAACATGTTCTGTGTACGCCTCTTCTGGGTATACTGAGAATCGTAGTGTATTGGATGTGATGTCAAGATGGATGTATCATTTCAGTCATATGGAGATGATGATCACATAGGATACGGAACTAGTACTCTTAAGTACTGCAGTCATCATGATAATATGACTAGGTCATGATTATCCGATTATAGAGACTAGTTACCAGAGATCTGATATATGCTTCGTACAGGGCAGACACAATTCCAGCTCAAGGCCTAGCATGTGACATCTGATACTAGATCGTAATACGCAATACTACGTATACTACACCTGACAAAGATCTTGTATTTCACAGAAGAATATTTCTGGAGAATTAGGTAGGCACGGTGCTTTGCTAGAAGCCAACCATGTCTTGTAAATCGGTAGGAATGTGGTATCGGGTACGCACGTGTTCGGATAGTCCGATGACCATTTTTACTGCCAACATATCCATGGATCTCTTGGGTCGCTTCCCGAAGATTCACCGATGAGATTTGACTCGAACAGAAAATTAATCCGGGATTAATTATGAGAGAGAAAATTAATCTGGGATTAACTACGGTAATAAATTAATCTGGGATTAATTAAAAGAGAAAGAATTAATCTAGGATTAATTGCGTCGAGAATTTATCTGGGATTAAATTCATAAAGAAGAGAGAACGCGATTAATTTTGAATTAATCGGTAAAATAAATTTAATAGTTAAATTAGATTTTTTCTATTTAAGTTATTTAATGGGTAAAAATAATATATTAGATATATTAATTGAAATTAGATTTCAATGCGAAATTAAAATTGGATTTTAATTCGAGCGAACGAATTAATTTAGAATTAATTCGTAAGTGACTTCCCTAATAATTTTGCTATGTATTATTATTTAATTAAATTAGATTTAATTACGTTGGAGCAAGCCACTTGAATTTTGAATTAAGTGGGTCCCACCAACTTACATCACATGTCTATCAAGTGTCAACTTGAGTGATGGAAGTGGTTGGAGGCATTAATTACCATTTTTCCCTCCAACACTTTGCATTTACTTTTGGTAAAAGCATATACACACTTTTGTGTGTTGACTTGGTTAATTAGGTTTTAGAAACACAAAACAAAATTCCCTCTATCTCTTCATTCTCTTCTCCATTACCGAATACATTGCTTCTCTTGGAGAGCAATTTTTCTTTCAATTTGTTTCAAGCTAGCACTTAAAGGAGTGAATCAAGGTGATAGGAAAACTCATCCAAGTGTTGGAAACACTCAAGAAGGACTTGGAGCTTCCACCGAAATGCATAAAAAATTTTGAACTCATCCGATCAATGTGAGTATTTTCCGCAACTCTTTTGATTTTATTCACACATAAATCACTCTTAGACGATCTTGGCATGTTCTAGGAACACTTACAATGGTATCAGAGCGATATAAGTTTGATTTGGAATTCTAGGGTTCAAGACTTTAATTTGGGAATTTTGTGTTTGAAGCTTGATTTTCCTGAATTAGTTGTTGGGTTATGTTTATATAATGTTGAATTGGATTTGTACATTGTTGTATTTGTGATAAATTGATTAGATCAAAAATCTCCAAATCCTTATGACATGGCCGAATATACCCTAGGTTGTGTTCATGGTGATTTTTTTGATTTTAGACAATTGGATATGTTTAAAGCATGAAATAAATCTTGTATGTTGATTTAATTGGATTGAAATCAAATTGGGTGTTATTTTATGCACAATTGCCGTGAGCCATCATGCATGTTATACGATTGATTTTGCTTCAATTTGTGTTGGACATGAATTGGAAATGTAGAGCATGATTATTGAATTAATTAGTGTTTTGGAAGCATTAGATTAATTAATTAATTATGGTAATTACATTTAAAATTAAATTAATTTGTAATTTAGAATAATGAGTTAATTTAATTTATTGTATTTGGGCTTAATGGGCTTAGTTGGGCCAAGTTTGGTTTAGGATAATTGGTTGGATCCAATTGGGCCTAAAACCATTTACTTGAAGACCAAATATGATAATTGGGCCTTTAATATTTGAATTGGGCCTAATAGGCCTAAATTGATTTTTGGCATAGGGTGATTCCTAATTGGGCCTTGGCATCTTGGGTTTGATCCATAATGGCCAAATCTCATGCCTAAAGAATTAATTAAAAGCCCATTAGACTTTAATTAAAAAGTATTGGATACTAATTGGGCATTTGAGACCAATGTAGATTGGATTTGGAATCCAAGTCTAAAAGGCACTTTTAAAAGTGTAATTATTTAATTTGGAATTAAATATGAATTAGTATTGAATATAATTTAAATTGGATTTAAAATTATAGTTCGATATAATTCAAGAATACGTACTTTGAGTATTTATTCTTAAACGAATTGGACTTGCACAAATCAAATCATTGTTTGAACATTGGATGGTCATTAATCAAAGATTAATTAATTGGATTAGATTGATTGAATAACATGCTTTGTGTGAATACTTGGATGTATGATTGAATAATGTATATCGGATGGATATTAGAAGGGTGAGGGCAATTTTGGAAATTATTGTAATAAATTTAGAATTTATTAAATTGGACCTGCGTGTCCAGCCTATTATCTCCTTATCTCATTTTATTTATCTTCTCACCAATTCCCCTCAATGTAAATGAGGTTTCTTTAGAAGTATTATGTAATTGGGTAGAAATATAAATGAATAGTGCTAGCGGGAGAGAGTAAAGTGTGAGATTTGTTCTAGGAACAAAGTTTGTTATATATCCATCCAAATATCATTATTATTTTATTCGCGCCTTATTATGCTTTTAGAATGCATGCTTAAGGGTGTATGATGAGACCTAATTAAAGATAATAAAATGGTTGCCAAATCGCGACAAAAACCATCATTTCATATTAAGCGTTTTTCCTTCCATTGAGTGATTCTCTCTCAAGATCCAAGATTGGCATTGGTTTGTGGCCAAAGTCAAGACCTCTGTCCATCGCGGATGTGTTTGAATCACGAAAGCTTTGTTCCATATCCTACGTCTTGGGAAAGTTGTGATTTATTGGCCAAAGTCAAGGTCACTTCTTGTTCATCGACCTCGATTTCGAAGCTTTCCCACTGTCAATGGGTCATGCTTAACTGGTTTCATTAAGCTTGTTGAGCCAAATCCAAGGCTTAGTTGATTTAGAGGAAAAAGGTTAAGGAATATATTGGATATATTGGCATATATTGGATATATGTTTTAGACTTGGAGGTCCACCTACTGGATCTAGGAATTGGATGAGATCCAATTGATCTTAGAGATCTACCTAGTTAAGTTTCATACAGCTTGTTGGCCAAAGTCAAGGTTGTGTGTTATTTAAAGGGATTCTATCCCACTAGGAAACTAGGTTTCTCTAGTACTCCACAGAGGGTTAGAGGCTTGCCGAAAAATAGTTGGAGGCAAATATTAAATTTATAATTTCATTTGGATACTTGCGAATACGCGCTCATTTATTTTTTTGTCATTAAAAATTTATATATATTAGTTGGACTAATATTCAATTGTTGTTTTAATTAAACAGTTGGACTGTATTCAAACTACTTCATTTATAGTTGATTATATAATTGGATTATAGTAATCAATATATTTGAATTTAACCAATCAAATAGTAGTTGATTATATAGTTAGACTATAATAATCATTATATTCTATTGTACCTGAAATCGTTGATTGGATAGTTGGACTATTGGAATCAAGATAACTGAAATATTAGCGTTTAAAACATAATCCTGGGTGAAAATGTCTTTAAGCGGCTTCAATTTTCAAATTTGGAATAGAACCTCAGGATAGTCCTGGGAGCCGAGAAGTTACTTTATTTGATAGAGTGACATCTCGGGCCTGAGCCCGGAGTTGAGCAAATAATGGAGCATGAGCTTTGGAAGACTCATGGTGATGATAACCTTAGTGCTCAATCTGTTATGCTTGCCGCAATGACTCTTTAATTCCGTCGTCAGAACTAAGGATTAGATCTTTATACCATGATGTTGAAATTAAAGATCTTCATAGATCTAACCTTAAATCTTAGAAGTATGAAATGTAAAAGAAACTCTTTCGCTCGCGTATGTTAGAAGGTATGTCTGTTGAACACTAGGTGTCGCAGATGATTGCTGACATCGAACAACTAGGTTAGCTGGGCATTACCTATGAGGCCGAAATTCCAAAGATTTGATCTTACAGTCTCTGCCTGAAAGCTGGGACAGGTACAGTAAGAACCAAGAGAAAACTCTTGGAGAGTTGATGGCTATCCTCAATGAGGCAGAGTCAGAGCTTCTTAGAAGGGGCAAAAGTAAAATTGTCACAGTCTTCTGGGAAGACAAAGGACATATCCCAAGATGTTTGCCTAAACTGTGGCAAATGGGGTCACTGGAAGCGTGACTGCCGCATGGCCAAGGCAGACATGAAAGAAGTGAAGACGGGCAAGGCTCCGACTTCAGGTATATTTGTCATAAACATATCCACTACTAGTTTTAAAGAATTGGATTTTTGATACTGGATGTGGTACATACATATGTACTGATGTGCAGGATCTGCTAATTAATAAAAGACTAGCTTCAGTTGAGATCCATCTATGAGTCAGAAACGGGACGAGAGTCACTGTTTTGGCTGTGGGAACCTAAGTTTTGGAAGTGCCCTTTGGGCATGTACTTAAATTAGGAGACTGTTATAATGTATCTAGTTTGACTAGGAACATTATCTCTGTATCTAGTTTAACACGTTGCGGGTATACCTTTATATTCTAGAACTCTAAGTGTTTTATTTATAAAGATGATATTGAGATAATCACATTAGATGTGAATAATAATATTTATATTTTGAATATAAATGAATCTCAAACATATAACATGACAAACAAAGCTCAAACTGAATAAATCTGTTGAGACTTAAAGCTAGCATGGTTGTCTGAGACACATTAACAAGACTCGTATATCCACACTTTTGAAGAGTGGATACTAGGACGAATTTGATTCTAATTCAAATGATGTCTACGAATCTAGTTTATTAGGCAAAGTGCCTAAAACAACTTTTACTTGGTAAAAGTGCAAGTGCCACCGATCTGTTAGCCCTCGTTCATAGTGACATATGTGGGCCCATATCTAGCTAGGCTAGAGGTGGATATAAATATTTCGTAACCTTTACGAATGTGGCATCTCGTTACGATTATGTGTATCTTATGAAACACAAGTAAGAAACTTTTGAGTAATTCAAAGAGTTTCGACACGAAGAAGAAAGACAGACTGGCTAAAGTATTAAAACATTACAGTTGGACCGTAGTGGAAAGTACTTGAGCAATAAGTTTCTCGATTACATGAAAGAATATGGTATTCTTTCACAGTGGACTCCTCCCGGGACACCTCAATTTGAAGGTGTGTCCAAACAGAGAAACCTAACTTTGTTGAACATGGTAAGGTTAATGATGAGTCGCTCTGAGCTACCAATTTCCTTCTCAGGATACACATTAAATTATGCAATACTTATTTTGAATAAGGTTCCATGAAAAATCAGTTAGACAGACTTCATATTAGATATGAACAGGAAAGAAACCGGGTTCTTATTCTTGAAGATTTGGGAATGCTGGCCATACGCTAAATGTTTGGATGGTACCAAACTAGAACCCAAATCGGATAAGTGCCTATTTGTAGGTTATCATAGGGAAACCAAAGTATAGTACTTATATAACTCATAAGAGAACAATGTAATTGTTGCTCTCCATGCAGCTTTCCTAAGAGGAATTCCTATATGCAGTGGTAAGTGGGAGGAAAGTAAAACTCGATGAAAATCAGAGTAATACTGTTCCAGGAACCGAGTCCTCACGGAACACCAACAGTTCATCAGGGATGAAACTGTACCAATAATATTCGAATACACAAGAACCGCGTAGGTCGGAGAGAGTCAGAAAATAACCTGGGAGGTATGGTTTTCTGATCTCACCTCATAAAGATATTAATCTTATTGAGGATAATGTGCCGGCTACGTATGGGGAAGTGATACAAGGTATCGACTCTGCTTTATGGAAAAGTGCCATGAAGTTCGAAATGGATTCCATGTATACAACTAAGTTTGGACACTGGTTGATGTACCAGAAGGCATTGTGCCTATTGGTACTAAATGAGTCTTCAAGGAAGACATACATGGATGGCTACATATAAACGTACAAAGCTAGGCTTGTAGAGAAAGAGTATCTTCATCAACATAGAGTCGATTACGACGACACCTTTTACCCGTTGCCATGATTAAATCCATTCGGATAATGCTTGCAAATGCTGCATATTTCATTTATGAAAAATGGCAGCTGAACGTCAAAAAACGCTTTCCTTAAACATAAATCTTTTGGAGGATGTTTACAACATCCTAACGTTTTGTCGTGCCGAAACATGCAAACAAGGTTTGCAAGTTAATTTGATCCATTTATGGATTGAAGCAAGCATATCGTTCTTGGAACCAATGTTTTGATGAGATCATAATGGTATATGATTTAATTCAAAACGAATATAATTATTTTGTATATAAGAATGTTAGTGGGAGTGCACTGACAATGAATGCCCTATAAGTTGATGATGTATTGCTTCTTAGCAATAACATTCCCATAATATAATCGGTGAAAGCTTGACTTTCATTAAAATTCTCCATAGAATACTTGGGAGAGGCAACCTTTATTCCAGGAATAAAGAACTACTGGGATAGATCTAAAAGATGTTGGCACTCTCCGAGAACTCGTACATTGAAAGACATGTAGGCGACCTAGTGTCTCATATGCTTTGAGTATTTGGAGTCACAATCGGGCTGATCTAGGTGATGGTCACTGGATTGATGTTAAGAATGTCCCTAAGTATCTTAGACGAACTAACGATGCTTTCTTAAGCTATCGAAAAGGAGAACTTGAGGTGACTAGGTTCACCGATGCATATTTCCAAACCGACAAAGATGACTTTAAGTCGCAATAAGGGTACATATTTAGTTTGAATAACGGAACAGTGAGCTGGAAATCTTCCAAGCAAGATATTGTTGCCGAATAAATAACAAAAGCGGAACATTGTTGCAGCTGAGGCAGCAATAGAAGCATTTTGGATCTATATAATCCTAATTGGATTAGGAGTAGTTCTGTTAGCAGCTGAGCTAGGCTACAACATAGGCTAAGGAACCACGGTCTCATCAATGATCCAAGTATATACTTCGACTATTTCATATGATTCGTCAGATCATGCATCGTAGAGATGTGATGATCGAATAAAACGCATTAGATGATAACATTGCAAATCCGTTGACGAAAGCTATTTCTCAGCAGAAGTTTGAGCGACCCGTACATAGTTCAGGTGTAGGACACTTGAGTGATTGGCTATAGGCCAAGTGGGAGATTGTTGGACAATTATGACCCATAGCATCACTATTTGTACAGAACATGGCGTTGTAGTACAAATTAACTATGTGACAAAGGAAATTTCTCTTTTATCATTTGTAATTGGATTACATGCATATATAAATGATAAAAGTCCATATGATTAGTATCGGATTAATAAGATATGAGACAATATTAATCCACTATGGTTTAATCATTAAATATCTCTAGTCGTAGTATTATCGAGACTGGACATCGATAATGCGGAATAGGCTAGTACATTTGAAACTGAAACATCGAGCTGAATTTTAGGCCTCGGTAAGCTCTCGGCGTCGCGACGCCAGCTTCTTTTGGTCGTGGCATGCTGAGGTGATGACACGTGGTGATTCTGGATAAGGTGATATGGTGACACGTGGCAAGGTGGTTGGAGCTCAATTATTGTGACACGTGGCGGCTTCTGATTGATCGGCTCAGATTCTTATCCGCCATGTTTCAGATACGGATAAGTGAGTCAATGATTGATGCTGATGTGGCACTGACGAGGCGCTGACGTGGCAAAGTGACTATCGGCACCATATAATTGCGACACGTGGCACTTCGTGATTGGCTGATGATGACGTGGTGGTGAGGTGGCACGTTGACTCGGTCAACTGATGATGTGGATGATGACGTGGCTGATAGATGGAGTGACACGTGGCGATTTTGACTGTCAGCAACGTAGGATGATGACACGTGGTACGGCGTACGTTAGCAGATCGACTGTGATGGTGACACGTGGCACAGCGCACGTTAGCAAAGTCAAACTTCTCAAATTCTGACCCATTGACCTGGCGCACATTAGCAGCTCTGGTGCATGTTAGGTGTCATGACGCCAAGGGCTTGCGCATCGCGACACGCTCAAATTACCAAAATGCCCTTTTTGTCACTTTTCACTGTTTTACTCCAAATCACCTCCAGAATGTCCTGAAACTTTATTTATCTACAAAATAACACAAAACACATCAAAATATTCACAAAAATCAAGAAAATATACCAAATATTAGGTTAAATGAGTGGGAAATAGTGATAGATTTACCACTCATCACACCACCAAACCTAACATTTTGCTAGTCCTCGAGCAAAATACAGAGTAAAATAACATAATAAAATTTAATTAAGTCACTTTCATAGGGATCACAGTTGCATTTAGCGTATGCAACAAGCCTTTAAACCCCTAGGTGTCCCTAGTGGACGAGTTGTAGTCTCGTGAGGGTTTACAGCAATGATACCCACAAACATTTTATAAAAGTAAAAATGTAGTGAAACTAATGCACACAAAAACAAAAAGACAAGAAAAATAGAATAAAGAAGTTAGTGACTAATCAGGTGAAACTTCTACTCCAAGTTACTAGTTGTTTTGTTTCTTTCTAAATTACTGAATAAGTCCATTCTCCGATATATTTACCATTCTCCATATACACATCCCACATAATATTTAAAAAACTCATTTTTGCCCACAACAGTCATAAGTGCAGTTTATAAGAGAGTAATATTTTTGTCCTAAAGTTTTATCAGAATTCACATCTTTTTGCAGCAATGGAATAAATTTTCTGATTTTTTGATTTTTTTTCTTTGATTTTTTGATTTTTTTTATTTATATACAATATCTTCCATCTATGTAGCGAGCTTTGGGTCGGTGGCTCCCAAACCAGTTGGCTTTAGGGCACCAGGTGTTAAGACACCCCTACAGACTTAATTACTCAGACTTCAGATATATATATTTTTGTAGCATATTTGATCCATGTAGCGAGCTTTGGGCCAGTGACTCCCAAACCAGTTGGTTTTAGGACCCTAGGTGTTAAAATACCCTTATAAACTTAATAACTCGGAAGAGAGAACGCGATTAATTTGGAATTAATCGGTAAAATAAATTTAATAGTTAAATTAGATTTTTTCTATTTAATTTATTAAATTGGGCTAAACTAATATATTAGATATATTAATTGAAATTAGATTTCAATGCGGAATTAAAATTGGATTTTAATTCGAGCGAACGAATTAATTTAGAATTAATTCGTTAACGCTTCCGTAATAATTTTGCTAGACATTATTATTTAATTAAATTAGATTTAATTACGTTGCGACAGAAAATTCATTTAATCGGATTAAGCGAACCCGAGCCCAAGATAGCACTATAAAAATTTCCTCCAATATGCCCAAGCCACTTGGCAAAGCAATAAAAGCATCAACACGGTTAATCATTTCTACCAAACGTTCAGACATACCTGGCACGATCAGTTCCTCTCCGTTTGATGGTTCAATAAGATTTGCTTCTGCTAAAGGTTTTGGGATGATTCCCAAAACGTGACTGCCTCATTCCTGTACGGCCTTTGAAACGATCCTCAGAAGTCCAAGATTGCCTCCGCCATATACTAAGTGCATATTTCTTGCAGCTAAGACTCGACCTAATTCTTGTGCTGCTTCTACGTATTGTGGTTTAGTACCAACACTACTACCGCAAAATACACATATGTTTTCAACTCGTCTTCTTGAAGTGGCTTCCATGTTTTACTCTGGATGTCTTCAAAAGTGCAATGATGAGTTGAATTTATAACACCTGAAAAGGGTGAGTAAAATAATAGCACTAGTACCTGCCAAATGACAATTATTAGTTAAACAGTAAAATAAATCGTGATAGTCAAAAAGGTCTGGATCCTATCGGATAAAGTACAACAAAACAAATTACAATTATTAGGAAAAGACAAAGAGATATAATATTTACAAGAAAAGTAGCGGCTTGATTGATGTCTATGCGTCAGGGACAAGCTTCCCATCCAATTTTTGAGTCAGATTCCCAAGACTTAACTGTTGTCTTTCTTTTTGAAATTGTGTATGTAATTTGCAAATGGCTATGTGTACATATCCACTGGGATATGTCTCAAGAGTCGAAGATATATTATCTACAGACTCCTTACTCAAGCCATCCCTATTGAATTTAATTTTTTCTTCGCGATTATCAGACACCATTCCTAAAGAAGGACAACGAGTATTGCAATTCCAGCTTGCACATTTGTAACAAACACCCATTTTCTTAGCTCTACGTTTCTTTGCATATGTGCTTCTTCCAAAACCAAGCAGATGTGAAATAAATGAGTCAGAAGACTCATCTCCCAATCAGACTCTTGCTTCAATTACCCAATGAATGTCATTAGGAACACCATGGATTGTTAGTAGTCTCATCTGTTCCAAGCGAGCTTTGTAAACTTTCATCAGAGATTTTTGAGGGAGAGAAGGAAAGTGCTTGTGAAGATTTGCGAGAGCTTCTTCTATCTTCAAATGTCTTAATCTGTAAAAACTAAACACGCAAAATTAAATCACACCAAATCACAATATATACAAAAATTGCATGGGTTGCCTCCATGCGAGCGTTAAGTTTAAAGTCGTCAGCTAGACGTGACTTCCTGAACGTTAGGCTGGATCTGAAAGTGTGACACTTTCTTTTTGTCGCTTAAATGATTCTCCCCAGTAATGCTTGACACGCTGACTGTTAACTTTGAATGTGTTGTTGGTGTTGGGATCCAGTAACTCAACAGCTCCATAAGGTAAAACTTGAGTGATCATAAATGGACCTGACCACCTAGATTTCAACTTTCCAGGGAAAAGTTTCAACCTCGAGTTGTACAACAATACCTGCTGCCTTGGTTCCAACTTTCTGTGTAGTATTTTTCGATCATGCCATTTTTTTGGTCTTTTCCTTGTACAATTTGGCATTCTCATAATCCTATAGGCGAAATTCCTCCAATTCGTTGAGTTGGTAAAGTCTTTTCTCTCCTGCAGCATGTAAATCAAAATTCAACTTCTTCAGTGCCCAGTACACCTTGTGCTCAAGCTCAACTGGCAGATGACATGCTTTCCCAAACACCAATCGATATGGGGACATACCAATGGGTGTCTTGTAAGCTGTCTGGTAGGCCCATAATGCATCATCTAGTTTTGTTGACCAGTCCCTCCTTGTTGATCCAAAGGTTCTCTCTAAGATTCTTTTGATCTCTCTGTTTGAAACCTCAACCTGTCCATTTGACTGTGGATGGTAAGCAGTGGCAACTTTGTGAGTAACTTCGTATTTGAATAGTAGGGCATTGAAGTATCTGTTGCAGAAATGTGAGCCACTATCACTGATGATTGCACAAGGTGTTCTGAACCGAGTGAAAATATTCTTTTTCAGGAATTTGATCACCACTTTTGAATCATTGGATGGCAATGCAATTGCTTTAACCCATTTGGAAGCGTAGTCTACAGCAACCAGAATGTACAAGTTTCCGAATGATGGAACAAAGGGTCCCATGAAATCTATACCCCACACATCGAATATTTCCACTTCTAGAATATTTTGCAACAGTCCTTCATTTCTCCTGGAAATATTTCCCGTTCTCTGGCACCTGTCACATTGAAAAGCAAAAAGATAAGCATCTTTAAAAGAATGGGCCAAAACAAACCTGATTGAAGGATTTTGGTTGCAGTTTTGTTTCCGCTGAAGTGTCCGCCATATGGTGATGAATGACAGTGCTGCAAAACACTGTTGACCTCATCTTATGGAACACATCATCTCAATAATTGATCACACACCGTTTGAACAGGTACGGTTCATCCCAGATATAGTGTTTGACTTCTTTGAAGAACTTCTTCCGTTATTGAGTTGTCCATTCCAACGGCCATTTTCCTAACACAATGTAGTTGACATAGTCAGCATACTAAGGGACTTCCTGTTGTTTCATGGCAAATGCCTGTTCATCAAAAAAAGTTTCTTTGATTGACAGTTCTTTGTCAGTTGTTTCTCCACTCTCAAGCCTCGATAAGTGATTAGCCACCTGGTTTTCTGTCCCTCTCTTATCTCGAATCTCCACGTCAAATTCTTGCAGAAGAAGTATCCAACGGATCAATCTGGGTTTGGCATCTTTCTTCCGATCAGATATTTGATTGCTGAATGATCTGTGTAGACCACCACTTTGGGATCCAGCAGATATGAGTGGAATTTGTCAAAAGCATACACAACTGCGAGCAACTCTTTTTCGGTGGTTGTGTAGTTGAGTTGAGCTTCATTTAAAGTTCTGCTGGAATAATAAATGGTGTGGAAAATCTTTGTTTTACGTTGTCCCAAAACTGCACCTACAGCAAAATCACTAGCATCGCACATCACTTCAAATGGAATGGTCCAATCTGGTGCTACAATGATGGGGCAGAAACTAGCTTCTATTTTAAGATCTCAAAAGCTTTATGGCATTCTTTGGTGAAGTTGAAAGGCACATCCTTCTCCAGAAGATTGCAAAGAGGTTTTGCAATTTTGGAAAAATCTTTGATAAATCTCCTGTAAAAACCTGCATGTCCAAGAAAACTTCGAATACCTTTTACTAATGTTGGTGGAGGTAGTTTTTCAATTGTCTCTATCTTTTCTTTGTCTACCTCAATCCCCTTTTGTGAGATCTGGTGTCTAAGAACAATGTCTTTCTGTACCATGAAGTGACATTTCTCCCAGTTGAGTGCCAGGTTTGTATCTTCGCACCTTTGTAACACTTGTTCCAGATTTTGCAAGCAATGGTCAAAAGAATCTCCAAACATAGAAAAGTCATCCATGAATACCTCCATACTATATTCCAGCATGTCTGAGAATATGGCAATCATGCAACACTGAGAAGTGGCGGGAGCATTACATAATCCAAATGGCATCCTGTGGAAAGCAAAAGTACCATAGGGACATATAAATGTGGTTTTCTCCTGATCTTTTGGGGCGATGGCAATCTGATTGTATCCTGAATATCCGTCAAGAAATGAATAGAATTCATGTCCCGCCAATCTGTCTAACATCTGGTCAATGATTGGTAGCGGAAAATGGTCATTTCTCGTGGATTTATTCATCTTTCTGTAGTCCATGCATACTCTCCATCCAGTCACCGTTCTTGTTGGAATCAGCTCATTCTTTTCATTGGTAACCACAGTAATTCCTCATTTTTTCGGCACATACTGCATAGGACTTACCCAACTGATGTCTGAGATGGGGTAAATGATGCCAACATCCAACCATTTGATGATTTCTTTCTTCATGACTTCCTTCATGATTGGATTGAGTCTCCGTTGATGTTCCACTGTGGGTTTGTACTCATCGTTCATCAGGATCTTGTGCATGCAAAATGATGGACTAATGCCTCGAATATCTGCTATAGTCCAGCCAATGGCTTTCTTGTGCTCTCGTAACACTCTCAGCAACTTTTCTTCATGCTCCAATGTTAGCAAAGATGAAATAATAACAGGTAATTCAGAAGAGTTTCCAAGAAATGCATATCTGAGATGACTCGGAAGTAACTTCAGCTCCAACTGTGGTGGTTCTTCAATCGAGGGCTTGATTCGATCTTTCTTTGGCAGTTCCAAGCTTTCAACTGGTGGTGTCGCTTTGAATCAGAATGGTTTGTCAAGGTAGTTGATACATTCCAGGATTTCAGTATCTAGCTCGCTGTCAGTCATGTTGGTGATGCAAGCTCCGAGTGTATCTGTGGGATTTGGTTCAGTATCCTGAACGATACTGTCAACAACATCAACTCTGAAGCATTCTTCTTCCTTTTCATCACTCGGGAATTTCATGGCTTTGAAAACATTAAAGGTAACTTCTTGGTCTTATACTTTCATGGCCAGTTCTCCTTTTTGCACATCAATCACAATTTTACCTGTAGCCAAGAATGGTCTCCAAAGAATGATAGGTATTTCTTTATCTTCTTCCATGTCAAGGATGATGAAATCTTCTGGGAGAATTAGTTTGTCTACTTTGACCAGCACATCTTCAACAACACCTCTTGGAAATACGAGTGTTCGGTCAGCAAGTTGCAATGAAACTGAGGTAGACATTGCTTCTCTAATCTGAAATTTTCTGTAAATAGAAAAAGGTATCAAGTTAACACTGGCTCCTAAATCATATAAAGCCTTACCGATGTAATGTTCTCCAATGGTGCATGGGACAGTGAAACTACCAGGATCTTTCAACTTCGGGGGAAATTTCCTCTGAATGATGGCGCTGCATTCTTCCGTTAATGCTACTGTTTCATAGTCTCCCAATCTCCGTTTTTGTGAAAGAAGGTCTTTCATGAATTTGACATAACTGATCATTTCTTCCAAGGCTTCTGCAAATGGGATGTTGATGTGCAGCTTTTTGAAAACCTCTAGGAATCGAGCAAACTGCTTGTCCAGTTTGTTTTTCTGAAGACGCTGAGGAAAAGGTGGAGGTGGAGTGATATGTTCTTTTTCCTTTGCTTCTTTTTCCTCCATCTGTTGCTCTGCTTCTTTTGGAACATCTTCAATGGTTGCCTTGATTCCAACATCTTTGTTGATATTAGTACCATTTTTCAAGGTGATGGCTTGACATTTCTCATTCCCTCGGTTCCTTGGATTTGGTTATATATTGCTGGGAAGATTACCTGGCAGTCTGTAACTCTGAGCATTGGCCAGTTGTCCAATCTGATTCTCCAATGCTTTGATAGAAGCAGATTGGCTTTGAAAAATAGCATCATATGATGATTGTTGCTTTTTGAACATCGCTGCAATCCATTCTTTCATTTCTGGTTCTTTTTCAAACTCCTGGCTTTTGTTATGTTGCAGGAATCCAGGTGGTGGATAGTTATTTTGCCCTGAATTGTTGCTCCATAAGAAATTAAGATGATTCCTCCACCCTGGGTTGTAGGTGTTGGAATATAGATTGTTCCCATGTCTGTTGAAATTATTAACATAATTCACCTTCTCTTCAAGTTGGTTTAGTTATGGTGCTCCATATGGTGAACTTGTGGATCCAGTGGTAAGAGTCTCCATGAATTTGCATATATGATCTAGCTTGGCGTTAACTGCTGTATTGGCTCCACTTTCATAAATTCCTGCAATTCTTTAGATCATGCTCCTTTCTGTTGGACACAAGGAATTGTTGTTGGCCATTTCTTCGATTAGGTCATTGGCTTGATCTTCTCATTTTGCCATCAAAGCTCCTCCAGCAGCAGCATCGATTGTGGTTCTCATTATTCCAGAAAGTCCATTATAGAATGTTTGGACTTGAAGCCATTTTGGAATCTCATGGTGAGGACATTTCCGGAGCAAATCTTTGTACCTTTCCCAAGCTTTGTAAAGAGTTTCTGAGTCTTGTTGTACAAATGATGTGATGTCATTCCTCAGTTTTCCAGTTCTGGCTGGTGGAAAGTACTTTGTAAGAAATTTGGTGGCTAAAGTGTTCCAAGTTGTGATAGAACATGCTGGTAGTGAATGTAGCCAAGCTTTAGCTCTATCCTTCAAGGAGTATGGGAAAACACGCAATCTCATTGCTTCTTCAGCTTTTCGGTTGTAATTGAAAGTGCTGCAAACTTCCAGGAAGTTGCTGATGTGGGCATTAGGATCTCCAGTTGCATTCCCCCCAAACTATACTGACTGCTGAATCATCTGAATGTATGTTTTGATGTCACCCACATTTGCTGGTAAGTGAGGAAGTACAATGTAAGAAATGAGTCTGTCAACCACCGAATGGTTATATATGTCTCGAATGGGAGTTGGTGTGCAACCTCCAAAGGTCAGGTTCCATGTTGACTAAAGCTTCTTGGCCTTCTCGCCTTTCCATTCTCAACTGTATGATGGTTCTTTCAATTTTCTGGTCAAGCGGTCGGATTTCAAAGCTTTTGGTTCGTCTCATGAAGTTTCTGAGAACCTGAAAACAAGAAAACAAAAACAATAAGTAAAAAGAAAATTAGATACAAGTGAAAGTATCTAACCTCAAAACTAATAGTTAAAGATAAATAAGTCCCCAGCAACGGCGCCAAAAACTTGACCGGCGTAAACACACGCGTATAATGCAAGCGCACGTATCGTTCAAGTAGTATAAAAAGTATCGATCCCACGAGGACTTAAAACCTTATCTATTAATTTTATGAGGTCAAATGATTACTAGTATCTAACAGGTTGTTTGATTGATTTGAAATGGTGACGATTCTAAATTTAAAAAAAAAAGTAAAGAAAATTGTTCGAAAGTAAGTTTTAAGAAAATTTAATATAAAAAACTATCTAGGGTTGTGATTTCTTCCAATATTATTTAAAGATGAAGTGGTTATCTAAAGTTGGGTAAAATATTGATTTATTAACCTGGAACACTAAATTATGTAAAAGCCTCTTCCGATGGTCAATTACAAATACCTATTATAATCCAATTGAACCATATGTCTATGTCAACCAAATTACATAGATTTATTAAGATTAAGTTTCAATTTGGCTACCCCCGCCAGACAGGTATATTCCTATCCTGTAAGGAAATCTATTAAAGGGTTATCTATCCTCAAGGAAGATCGTGGGCTATTGAGTCTAAGGTCTTAAACTTAAAATCCATATGTCTAGTTCATTTTAAGTTTACCTAGTCAATTTTATTAGTGGCCAGTTAATAAAAAGAATTAAGATTAAGACTCAATAAATAAATCTTTATATTACCCAAACTATAATTTAACCCTTTATAATTGGTGATATTGGATTTCATCACAACCCTAGATAACTAATTTAGTTACAACACATAACTAGGGCTAGTAAAATAAAAGACATAAAGTAAAAATGCCAAAAGTAAAATACGGTAAAGTATAATTTGAAAAGTAAAATAAATAAAATGAAATGCTAAGGTAAAAAGAATTACTTTTACTATTTACTATTTTAGATATCTCCCATAAAATAATATATAAACTTGTGATAATATTACCAACCAGCCATATAGGCGGTAACCTGATTAAGTCAAATTAAGTCCAACCAGCCATTAAGGCGGTAATATTTGTCCATAATCCAGCCATAAAGGCGGAACCAAAATAAACCAGCCATAAAGGCGGAAACAAAATTAAATTACCAACGGACCAATCTGGCGGTATCCTTGATTAGTCAGGTTTAAATCAGATTAAAAAGAATTACCAACAGTCCAATATGGCGGTATCATTTTTAAGTCAAATTTTAAATAGTGAATATATTATTTTTAAGGGAGATTAATCTAAATAGTAATAGTAAAAGAATTACCTTTCACATTAGCAGAGGGAAGTTACCTCCTCATGGTTGAATAGTAAAAACTGTAAAAATAAAGAAAGTAAATTACTATTATTATAGAACGTAATTAAAATAAAATTACAAAACTTAAATTAAAAGAAACTAGAGAGAAGACTCTTTATTTACATCGAAGAAATGAGAGAGAATGGTACATTTGAAACTGAAACATCGAGCTGAATTTATAGGCCTCGGTAGGCTCTGGGCGTCGCGACGCCAAGGCATTTGCCGTCGCGACGGTAGCTTCTTTTGGTCGTGGCATGCTGAGGTGATGACACGTGGCGATTCTGGATAAAGTGATAAGGTGACACGTGGCAAGGTGGTTGGAGCTCAATTATTGTGACACGTGGCGACTTCTGATTGGTCGACTCAGATTATTATCCGCCACGTGTCAGATACGGATAAGTGAGTCAATAATTGATGCTGATGTGGCGCTGACGTGGCGACACATGGCAAAGTGACTGTCGGCACCATAGAATTACGACACATGGCACTTCGTGATTGGCTGATGATGACATGACGGTGAGGTGGCACGTTAACTCGGTCAACTGATGATATGGACGATGACATGGCTGAAAAATAGAGTGACACGTGGCGATTGTGACTGTCGGCAACGTAGGATGATGACACGTGGCACGGCGCACGTTAGCAGATCGGCTGTGATCGTGACACATGGCACGGCGCACGTTAGCAAAGTCAAACTTCTCAAATTATGACCCGTTGACCCGACGCACGTTAGCAGCTCTGGTGCATGTTAGGCGTCGCGACGCCAAGGGCTTGCGCGTCGTGACGTGCCCAAATTACCAAAATGCCTTTTTTGTCTATTTTCACTGTTTTGCTCCAAATCACCTCCAGAATGTCCTGAAACTTTATTTATCTACAAAATAACATAAAACACATCAAAATATTCACAAAACTCAAGAAACTATACCAAATATAAGGTTAAATGAGTGGGAAATAGTGATAGATTTACCACTCATCAACGTGTCTTACATAACTTACATGAATCATCAGTTCTGTAATAAAGCCCTTGGAATAATAAGACGATGGCTTCAACGCCTGATGAGAATTATTACTCTTAAATGTTCATAGTCATAGTTTTGTGAATAATCTGGGCGTTCACAAAGCGAAGAGACTAGCATGATGATATGATCTGCCCTTAAGTGGGGTAGCCGATCTCATAGGCTACTAGCGGAGATCCGTCCGCTTGGTGTATAACTTGGATGCATGAGTTACTCGTGTCCATCAAACTGACCACCGAAAGTTTTTATATGTGTTTATCCCATGTGTCTGTGAGAACTTTCATGTATCGATTATATGAGTAATCCTTTGACTTGAGATCTTTACAATCTTATGTATGGATCAAATAACTTTGACATTCTCCTTCCCTGGTTCAAAATATCTAGTCATAAGGGTATGATTGGGTCATTTATTTTAACACATTAAGTTTTTAAAGATACAAAAGAGAATCGCTACTCTCTCGGATAATATTTTCTTATAATAGTAGTATTTCAGTTCGCGGGTTGATATATGTGATCAGTGCTTGAGACTATGGCCACACCGGAAGAATCATGTGAGATTCTTGGGTTAACATGATTCATGACACTATCAACATCATACTTTTGACCATATGGGTAGACACTTTCTGTACCCTAGGTCAATATGTGGGGATACAGTGAGGCGAGGGACCGTATCATATGTAAATCGCATACATAATGGATATATATATATCTTTCCTTCTCATTTGGGGGCCTTGACATGTTGATAGATGTCAACCTTGGTCATTGAAATCGAACGACCATCTGATCGGAGGATAATTTATGTTCGATTAAATTATCACGATTCATTTCATGTCCAACTTGAGGGGAACCCAAAAGGTCACACACAACAAAGTCGAAATCAATGGTTAACAGTGCATAGTACAAATATAACAACATATATGATAGTTGTAGAAATTGTTCATAAATCGTTCAATGTGTTTAATTATTGAACAGATCATTTATGAGGTTCCATAGTGGCTTAGGGATTGGTGAATGACGATAGGGGCACTTTGGGAATTGGAATTAAAAAAAATTTACTATTCACGTGAATATTAACATGAATAGTAATTTTTTTTTGTTATTTGTTTTGAATTCCAATTCGGCCAAACTCTTATTATGGTTTTATAATCTCATTAAACCACTAAATTAAGATCTAATGGCTAAGATTAAATTAGCTTTTATCCCACATCGGATTCTTAATTAATTTTGTTGTCTTTGGAGCACTATATAAACCCAAAGAATTCTTCACAAATTTTTGCACCAAACCTTTCATATCTTGGGTTTATATAAGTGAACAACTCTAAAGTTTAAAGAGTAAGCCACTGATTTTGAGGATCCTTAAGTCTAATTGACTAAAGGAACTTCAAGGTAAAAGTTTTGAGGTATTTGCCTAGGCTAGAACTAAGGGCAAAATAACCTGTGCACTCAAAGCGTAGTCTTGCCGTTGAGTTTTGGCTTTGGTGTGTGCATCTTTGGAGGCCACACACTTGGGTGGCTCTTTGGAACGTGGAAGAGCTTGCTGAGTTCGAGAAAAGCTTGTAGATTGGAGGGAGGACTGGAGGAGTCTTCGGTTCAAGTAAGTTTTTTTCTTTCTTTATTTTATTTAGAGTTCTTATGATAGTTAGCATGTTTAGGTTTATGTTCTTTGCATGTTTTATGAGTTTTATTCTTAGAATATATAGTAACATGCCTAGGCTTGTAGAATAATCGAAACAAATGGGTCTTAGACAAAGGGAAAGCGGCACAATAATTTTGATTTTTCGCTGCGCACTCGCGGCCGCTTCCCAATAGGAAACACTCAAGAAGGACTTGGAGCTTCCACCCAAAGGCATAAAAAGTTTTGAAATCATCCGATCAATGTGAGAATTTTCCGTAACTCTTTTGATTTTATTCACACACAAATCACTCTTAGACGATCTTGGCATGTTCTAGGAACACTTACATCCAGAGCTTGGGCTTCATCGAGAGAATCACTAGTAGCAGGGACATCTTGAGCATCTTCGATTTCCAACAATTTAGATTCCTTCGGATCTGATCCATTGCCAATCTCATCCATCTTCTCTTCTATGACCTTTGGAGGCTCCTCCAACCCCGCTAATCCTACTTCTGCAAACTTTGGAGGCTCCTTCGACCTTCCTGATCCCATTTCTGCAATAGTCTTACCTTCAACATTAGGTGATCCTTCAACATCTTCATCTTCTTCATCCGACAAGGAAAGCCCCGCCTCATACCTTTCATGCTTTTTGATCCACTTCTCAAGGGTCCACTTTTCATACTCCTCCGCCAAGTACTGCTTCATCAATTTACTTCTCTCGATAAGAATGTCCTCGAAGTAGACCCCCTACAGTCTATCCACAAGCACTTCGTTTTCTTTCCTTAAGGATTCCACACTCTCTTGTAAGCTTTTAATTAAGTCCAAAACCTTTCCCTCTCCACTTTTAACATTGCTTGAGTGGCCTTCAGTTCCTTCTCCACCTGCTCCACTCTTCTACCCTTCCGTTCTGATTCTACCTTTAGCTCAACAACCTATTTCCTCACTGTCGTGAGGGACTTCTCCAACTCTCTCATCCACCTTTGATTTGACTCAGCATATTCTTGCATAAAAAGGCCACACTCCATAACCTGGGAAAACATTGTGTTATTCTTTATATGACTAAGAATAAACATAAATAAAAGAAGGGAGATCTTATAGAAACAATACTCGGTAACTCATTGTTGCAATCTTTTTGCTTGTCTCTGTTGGCCCCAATTCAGTCAACCTATGTTCATCTTCTTCAAGAATGAGCCTTTTAATGAACTTTGATGGGCTAGAAGGGTCTGAAATTACATTCGACCTATGAGGAATGTTCACAATCACATTCTACAAATCCTCTTCAACCTCCATAGCCTTCCTCTTCTTGGATGTGACATTTATCTTCGTCTGTTGTGTAGGTACAATCGCTTTCCCAGTCGAAACTACGTCCTTTGAAACTGAGACCTCTCTCTATGGCTCAAGGCTCTTTTATATTGGACCTCTTGCTCTTTCTTTTGTTCTTCATTTCCTCGTATGAAGGCACCTTGAATCGATCAAACATGATATCGGCTGCGAACAAAACCTCTTCGGGAGTTAATGGCTTTATAAGCAACAACCCTCTAAAAGTCAGTTGACAGGACTAAGTAATCAAGATCACAACCAATACGTGTTTACAAAGAGCTGAGGGGATACCTTCTCAATCGTAAATCTCCTTCCACAATAGATTCGACCTTAACCTCTTTTCTTCTAAGATGAATCTCCAAGTTCTTTCTGAAGCAGGTAAGCTGATAATGAGTTTGTTCTTGGCGATGGCTTGCTTAGTAGTGTCGAATGACCTGTTGAGAATGAGACATGCAAGAAGAGACAAACATGAGCTTTAGTCTTTCAAAATAGGGAAAAAGTAATGAGGTAGGAATTACTTACTCGACGAACTCCGGTTTTCGGGCATTTGGCCAATTCCAGTCAACCCAAAAATACCCTCCCCTTTATAAGGAAATAAAACTTCTACCAATCTCCCCTATCATTCGACGGAAGCCCCAAGATTAAATGTTCCCTCTTCTGGCGAAGATACAAATTGTACCTCCCATTTTCGGTCAAATGCTACTTTAAGTAATAGGTATACAACAATTCCCTCACTCTAAATTCCACAACCAATTCAAATGACAAACACTCAACCGACATTAGAATTGTCCATGTGTTTGGCATTAATTGGGAATGATCTAACTTATAATGATCCAATACTTCCCATTCTAACTTGGTATTGGAAACCTAAACCCATCAGCAAAAGGACGCTCATAAAACCCAATCCACCTAAGAACTCTATAATCTATCATCTTATTCGACGTGGCTAACCTAACTTCAATAGATTTGGGAAATTTGTATTTCAACTTCATCTTCCTCATTGATTTTTCTGTCACGCGACTAGCTAGGCTTTTGGTCAAAATGGTTGTCGGTTCACTTGTACTTAGGATACCACTCGACACTTCAATAGCTGGTAATGTCCTAAGTGGTGCACCTCGGTGGGTATTCCAACCTCGCTAAGGCCCTCATGCGACCAATCATAACATGCCACTTCATTACTCAACTCACTAAAAGATATTCTTATAGGTGAATCAGTATACCTCTCTATTTGAGCATCAATAATATCTTGTGAATCTTCACTCCACTTCTTCCAAACAGCAAGATCAAAACAATAAATCTTCTAAGTTTCTACTCCCTAAAGATCAAACTAACCTAATCCTCAAACACAATTCCAATGGTGTCACTACAACCCTAAAGGATCAAATCACATATTTTCAACAATAACAACTTGAATGTATGCTATGACCAAATGAAGATGATGAAGAACACGAAGAAGAGTATGAGGAGTACCTTGAAAATCAAGAGAGCTCTTCCAACTTGCGAAACAAGAGAAATTTTATTAGTGACGCAAATGAGCCTTGAAGGCTCACTTATACCCCTATCATTTTGGTGCCTCGAATTCCCGTATAAAAACACCACGTAACTCCCACTAGGGCTGCAATATAAATTGAAGAAATGCCCAAAACTTCCAAAGGCTCATTTTACCTCCACTAAAATCTAATAAACAAAGATAAGTAAGCATAAGTGTTGATTGGGAAGAATCGTGTTTTCTCGGGATTAAATGACATTTGATGATTAACATCCTTCAAGTGACAAATACAAGACACTCCCTTCCAGTGGAACCGTTTTGTCCACCACTTGTCCCAGACGACGAAGAAATAATATATCATCTACTTACTAAGACATGCAGCTGCCCCACTTGACACAAGATAACACTATTTTTCCGAAGAGCTATGAAATTACCCATATGAAACTTTTCTAGAAGACATGTATTGATGTATTTATACATACTAATAATATATTTGTGATACATGCCATTGGTCTATTCGACATTATGAAGAAAGGTCAACCTATCAAATTGACCGACAGTAATCCCATTTGACAAGTCATGCTCGTTACAAACAGATCGCCATATTGCCCACTCGACAAACTGAATTCAGGTAGTCATCACCAACTGGCTTACTTAATGAAGCCTCCAAATAACTGTGAATGACCCATGTGATTCAATACTAGACGACGCATACAAAGATCCCATCCGACACGACAAACAATTTTATTTCATGATCACATGTGCAGTATCGTATCACATGGTTCCATCTGACTCATATTGAGTGATCAACAACAAGCTCATTCGATGGAACCTCTATACGACATGTATTAATGATTATCCATGAAATTTTTAACAAAACGTTCATAATCACAAGCATATATGCGGACAAGAGAGTTGCATCCATTATACTTGACAAGGAAAACCCAACCTCTGGTCCTTTGACCAGTCAAATGATGATTATCCTGACCTTCATCTGGTGCAGTCGACTGGGACCATTCCACTTGGTTCATGTCGAGTCAAGTTCAAGACATGGCCTTCATCTAGTCCATACAATATTGAAGACTCATTTGGTCATTTGACAAGTCAAATGGAGATTATCCTGATCTTCATTTGGATCACTCAACTGGGAACATTCCCTATGACTCATTTTGAGTCCAGTTCAAGACCTGGCGTTCATCTGGTCCAGACAACATTGAAGACTCCACTGGTCCTTTGACCAGTCGAATGAAGATTATCCTAACCTTATCTGGTTCAGTCAATTGGGAACATTCCCCATGACTCATGTCGAGTCAAGTTCAAGACCTGGCCTTCATCTAGTCCCGATAACACTAAAGACTCCTTTGGTCTTTTGACCAGTCGAAAGGAAATTATCTTAACCTTCATCTGGTTAACTCGAATGGGAACATTCCCCATGGCTCATGTCGAGTCAAGTTCAAGACCTGACCTTATCTGGTCCAGATGACATTGAAGACTCCCCTAGTCCTTTGTCCAATTGAATGGAGATTATCCCGACTTTCATCTGGTTCAGTCGACTGGGAACATTCCCCATGACTCATGTCAAGTCAAGTTCTAGACATGGCTTTCATCTGGTCCAGAAGACACTGAAGACTCCTTTGACCAGTCGAATATAGATTATCATGACCTTCACCTAGTTTAGTCGACTGGGAACATTCCCTATAGCTCACATCGAGTCAAGTTCAAGACCTGGCATTTATCTGGTCCAGACGACATTGAATACTCATTTGACCAGTCGAATATAGATTATTCTGACATTAATCTAGTTTAGTCGACTGGGAATATTCCATATGGTTCAAGTCGAGTCAAGCTCAAGACATGGACCATCATCTAGTATAGACGATATTGAAGACTCATTTGAACAGTCGAATGGAGATTATTCCGACCTTCATCTGGTTCAGTCAGCTTGGAACATTCCCTATGGCTCATGTCGAGTCAAGCTCAAGACTTGGATCTTCATCTAGTCCAGGGGACATTGAAGACTCCCCTAGTCCCCTGACCAGTCGAATGGAGATTATCCTAAACCTTCACCTGGTTCAGTCGATAGGAAACATTCCTTATAACTCACTAATGTCTATTAGTCTCTACTAATTATTTTACTCAATTAAACTAATTTAATTTAGTTAGTTTTAGTAACCTTACTAATTTTAACTCTTAAAAGTTTTTGGAACACTAATAAGTTTAAAATTTAAAGTTCTAAAGTGGACAAAATTTTAATTAAACCATTTAATTAATCTAGGCGCATTATAAATTCCAATGGAATGTGGAGTTGTATCCTGAGTGCAAACCATATTACCGTTCATTCAAAATCGACTATGGAATTTACATCCGGATTTCCATCCTATATACCAATGGAATTTATGATGCATTTATTAAGCCCAATATTTTAGAATTTTCAATTTTCAATTTTAAATCATAAATCATAAATCAATTAATCTAATTAATATTTTTTCATGCATATCATATTCCAATTTAACCATTTTAAATATCATATTTTATGTCTGAAATATTTATACATCCAAAATATGTTATGGCATATGAAAATACAAGAGTAGGCATCTTAAGCTATATGACATGTTATTTGAACATTTCGAATTTAAACATACATACAACATAAAAATAATTTTTGCATTGACCGGACTCGTATTTTTCATATACTAATCTAATTAGTACATAAAATTCCCAAGGCATCCATTGGTCTTCAAAACTTGCTCCATTTAGGTGTTGGCTCCTTTTGTGACTTTGGTGCTCCAAATTACAAAAATTAAAATTTTACATAGGAAAATTAAATTACAACATTTGTAAAAAAAAATGGCCTTATGGCTTTACATCCCAAAACCAAAACCAACATAAAAATAAGAGCCAAAAAAAAAATTATGATCAATGCAAAAACCATTCATCATATGAATCAACAATAATCATTCATCTCATGAATAATATTTTATGCCTCCTCATCTAAACATGCATATAATCATTTATATCTGATATAAATAAATCAAAATAGTAACTTTAAATGAAAAAGAAGAGTTAAGAACATTTGGCAACCTTTATCTTGATGCCAATTGTAGGAACCACTTTCCTAGCACAACAGAATCATTTTTCTGCCTTTCTCTTCTTTTGGTTGAATGTTACCGGCACTCCTACTGAAATTTTGCTTCTATTTTGAACAAAATTTCAGCCTCAGAACAGCCCTCGAACAGCCGTGTAAATCTGGACTGATTTGGACCTGAAACTGCCCAACTCACTGCCCAAGTCAGTCCATATTTGCGTGAATACCAACTGAGTTTATGTTCTGATTTTTAATTTAAAAACAGCCCCAATACAATCTTAAAACACCCCTAAATATTCCCAAATATTTTTGAATAAAAAAATCGAACTGAGCCCCGTTACATAATTTTTGAGATGCGGCAGTGAGTAGAAAATTATTCACTGTCGTGTAGTGTTTGAGAGTGAGAAGATGATGAATTTAGTTCAAAGCCAAATAGCCTTCCATGCTATATCTCATTACCAACAGAAAATAGAGTGGGCTATACTCATAATCTTGTCTCTAAACACTTTAGAGATCAAAGTATCACAAAAGGTTTTTTCTTTTTTGGTTTTCTTTGTTCTTTTCTTCTTTTCTCAACTCTTGAGAGAATTCTTAGAACAATAAAATGTGTCTAGGGTTAAAATAGCTTAGGTTAGGCAAAAATAAAATCACATTTTCTTTATATACCTAGGGTTATTAATTTCCAAAATTAAGCAAACCCTTCCCCTCCCCTAGATATAAGAATCGGACACCCTTGTCTTTTTTTTTGAAAAATTTTATAACATAAAATTTACTTACCATAATGGCATTGGATGTTACAAAAAAGAAAGAGTTATCACATTTTAAAAGGTGTAACTATCAAAATAAACCAAGGGTATTTTTGGAATTCAAAAAATATAAACCGTTTATTGAAATATATATATATATATATATATATATATATATATATATATATATATATATATAACTTAATGACATGTAATTAATAATTATCATATAATTATTAAAAACCATATATTAAACTTAATATATAGTTTCAAGTGTGACAAAATAATATTATTAATCATATTAATTCTATATATTATACATATGTGAGTATATAATTGGACTATCCAATATATTTAATCTACTGCAGTATATCGAACTAGCACGGGGACCAAAAGGACATATGGTTCCGAGATCCAATAATCTCACAATATTAATTAAACTCTTAATTAAATATTCTGTATTATTAAATTCAGATTATTCCACTAAAAATCTGAAGTTATACTTTTGCTGTTGGAGATAGATAAATTAAGCCGAACCACGTTAGTGTCTATCGATATAGTCATTACATACAAATTGGACCTTCACGAGTATCTCATAATTAGAGCTGAGTCATAATATCCATTATACCCCTCTAATTATTTTTACCTTAAGTATCATTGATTCTCTAATGAACGATTTATTCATAACCATTATAAATGATAATCTTTCTATTCGTAATAGAAAAACTTGAGCGCTCTAACCGTTCAAGTACCGAATCAACCATTAAAGAAGATAATCATCTACTTCTCACAAGAAGGAGTGAATTCCCTATATATGTAAATCATCATCATTTACATACCAAACCATGTCCCCAAAGTACGTAGCTATTGGTCAAGAAGGCTACACCAACCTCATTTTTGTAAATCAAAGGACATAACCTGCCATGCAAGAGTTCATAGTACCCTCCGGATTCATATCAATCCAAATATGACCATCAAATAGATTGAAATGAATTTCTTTACCTAACAGATATTATAAGAAACTCATTTCTATTTGGGTCCAGTCCTATATGATCATATCATATAAAGTGCCTACATTCTCATGTCTCCACATGGACGATCCCGGATCAAGGTCACCCTATAATTATAGAATGGACCGCATCTATAGATAAACCGCAAACAAAGTACCCATTTTGTTTGCTCTTGGTGGACTATTTTAGATTACTAACTTCAGACTTAAATCCTCTTGTGTATGACACTCATACACTAAGTATGAATACACATGGGTAATCTAGGGCAAACAATATAATTTACAATATGTGATATTAAACAAACCCTTGATAAATGAATAATGCATCATCTTCTTTCGTAAAAAATAATTATGTTTACATTACATAAAGCTCTATGGCATATATCCCAACATCCCAACATCTCTAACTTACCCCAAAGGAGTAGTGGAAGATGTGCTCATCAAAGTGGATAAATTTTACTCTCAGTAGATTTCATCATCCTAGATATAGAGGAATATCATGATGTTCCTAGCATCCTTGGAAGTCCCTTCTTGGCGACAAGTAGAATGCTCATTGATGTGCCAAAAGGTGAGCTAACTAAGAGAGTTGAAATGAAGAGGTGACCTTCCATGTCTTCAAAGCAATGACATGCCCGCAAGATGATGAAGAGTATCATATGATAGATAGTGTAGGAGGTACTGGTCTAGAAACCTTTAACATAAGCCACCATGATGATAACGCTAAAGCGTGCCTGTTAAAGAGTGGGCAGAACTTTGATTTGGCGGGTGGCTCGTAGCCTGGTAGTACGGTCCAATAGCTTTTATTTGGCGGATGGCTAGACATGTGTATTGAAGCTATGATCCAGGATCGAGAAATGGAGTTGCGCACATCTCTCAATATTTCTGGTAGTTTTTCAACCTCCTTGGGGCCGCCGCCGGCCACCATTGGGTAGTGGGTGGTATGGCGCCCCCCCCCCCCGACGTGACCATTTCCCTTATCACGCCGTGATAGGTCGGGTGTAGTGGGAAAATAATTTTGCAATCTTTTACAGTTAACGAAAACTTTGGTTATATATGCGAAATGTTTTGAAATTTTCAAAACAGCCCTAGTAAAATTACAAATAGGCCTCTAACAATGTACTCCTTTAGAAATTCATATTTATGAAGCCCTTCTGATACAAATTTCAAAATATGTTCAAGACAAAAGTTGTTCGTCTTAGAAAAATATTCCTAATGGATCAATAATTAGCTCAATCAAATTTCATTTCCTATTTCTTTAGCTAAAACAACGAAACTTACTCATATAAAAATATTCAAAAATATGCGTAACTAGCAATCTGATTGTATCTTGAATATCCATAGAAACCAGTAAAATTCATGTCTGGCCAGTTTATCTAGCATCTGGTCAATGAATGGTAGCGGGAAATGATCCTTCCACGTGGCTTTGTTCAGTTTCCTGTAGTCCATACATACTCTCCATCCAGTCAATGTCCTTGTTGGAATCAGTTCATTCTTTTCATTTGGGACTATAGTCATTCCTTCTTTCTTGGGTACGCATTGCATAAGTCTCACCCAAGAGTTGTCAGAGATGGGGTAGATGATGCATGTGTCCAACTATTTGATGATTTATTTCTTTATAACTTCCTTCATGATTGGATTCAGTCTTTGTTGATGCTCTATTGTGGCTTTGTACTCGTCATTCATCGGGATTTTATGCATGCAAATTGATGGACTAATGCCTCGAATGTCCGCTATAGTCCAGCCAATAGCTTTCTTGTGTTGTAGCACTCTCAACAACTTATCTTCTTACACCACTGTTAGTGATGAAGAAATAATCACAGGTAAATTAGAAGAGTTTTCCAAGTGTGCATACCTGAGATGGCTCGAAAGTGGCTTAATTCCAACTGTGGTGGTTCTTCAATTGAGGGCTTGATTTGCTCTTTTTTTGGTAGTTCCAAACTTTCCACTTGTGGTGTCGATCTGAAACGGGAGGCTCCATCAAGATAGTTGATACAGTCCAGAATCTCATCATCTAATTCACTGTCAGTCATATTGGTGATGCATGCTTCAAGTTTGTCAGTGGAAAGTTGCATTGCATCTGTGTCCTGGATGATATTATCTATTACATCAAGTCTGAAACATTCCTCCTCCCTTTCGTCAATTGGAAATTTCATGGCTTTGAAAACATTGAATGTTATTTCTTGGTTCTGCACCCTCATGGTTAGTTCACATGTTTGTACATCAATATATGTAGCCAATAATGGTCTCCCGAGGATGATGGGTACGTCTTTGTATTCCTAAATTTCAAGGATAATGAAATCTGTTGGAAAAATGAATTTGTCCATTTTGACAAGCACATCTTATACTACACCTCTCAGAAATGTGAGTGATCTGTCTGTAAGTTACAAAGTGATTGAGGTGGGCTTTGCTTCTCCAATCTGCAGTTTCCTGTAAATGGACAAAGGCATCAAGTTAATATTAGCACCTAAATCACACAAAGCCTTATCCAAGTAATGTTCTCCTATGGTGCAAGGGATGGTGAAACTGCCAGGATCCTTCAACTTTGGGGGAAGCTTCCTCTGAATGATGGCGCTACATTCTTCTGTCAATGCTACAGTCTCGTAATCTCTCAATCTTCGCTTTCATGACAGAATATCTTTCAAGAATTTGATATAACTAGGTATCTACTCCAACGCTTCTGCAAATGGAATGTTGATATGCAACTTTTTAAATATCTCTAGGAATCGAGCAAATTGTTTGTCCAATTTGTGATTCTGAAGACGCTGTGGAAAATGTAGAGGTGGAGTAAATCTTTCTCGATCATTTTCTTTTGCCTCTTTTACCTCCATCTGTGGATCTGCTTCGTTTCTTTCTTTTGGAACATTCTCAGTAGATGTATTGACTCCAACATCTTTGTTGATTTCAGTGCCACTTTTCAAAGTGATTGCTTGGCATTGCTCATTCCATCTGTTCCTTGGATTTGGTTCTATATTGCTAGGAAGGGTACCTTGCGGTCTGTAACTTTGAGCATTGGCCAGTTGTCCCAATTGATTTTCCAATGCCTTTATAGAAGCTGTTTGGTTTTGAAACATAGCATCGTATGATGCTGCTTATTTTTGAAATATAGCATCATATTTGGCTTCTTTCTTTTTCATCTTGGCAAGCACTTCTGCTATTCCTGGTTCTTTTTCATACTCATAACTTTTATTCTGCTGTTGGAATCTGGGTGGTGGATTGTTTCTTTGCCCCAAAGTATTGCTCCATACGAAATTGGGATGATTCCTCCAACCTAGGTTGTAGGAATTGGAATATGGATTATTTCCCAGCCCGTTGAAGTTGTTGACATAGTTCACAGTCTCATCATGTTGGTTGTAAGATTCTGCCTCTGGTGTTCCTCCATATGGTGAACTTTTGGATCCAGCGTTAACCTGCATGCAAAGAGATTACAGGGATTTGCAAATATGATCTAGCTTGGCATTCATGGCTGAGTTGGTTTCTACTTCGTGGATTCATGCTATTCGATGGATATTGCTCCTCTCTGTTGGCCACAATAAATTATTATTGGCCATTTCTTCAATTAAGTCTCAGGCCTGATCTTTTCCTTTTTCCATTAATGTTCCTCCAATAACAGCACTATTGTGGTTCTAATTAGCCCATAAAGTCCATTATAGAAGGTTTAGACTTGAAGCCACTTTGCAATCTCATGGTGAGGATATTTTCATAGCAATTCTTTGTACCTTTCACATGTTTCGCTAATGGATTCTGAGTCATGTTGCACAAAGGATGTGATGTCGTTCCTCAGCTTTGCTGTTATGGCTGGTAGAAAGTATTTGGCAAGGAATTTAGTGGCAAAAGTATTCCAAGTTATGATGGAACCTACTGGTAGTAAATGGAGCCAAGCCTTAGCTCTGTCTTTTAAGGAATATGGGAACACATACAGACGTATTGCTTCTTCTCCCGCTCGGTTGTAATTGAATATGCCACAAACTTCCAGGAAGATGGTGATGTGGGCATTAGGATCTTCAATTGCACTTCCCCCAAACTGAACCGATTGCTGTATCATTTGAATGCATGTTTTGATGTCACAAGCATTTGCAGGTAATGGAGGAAGACAGTATATGATATGAAGCAGTCAACCACCAGAATTGTTCTGTCTCGAATGGGAATTGGTGGTGCAACTTCCAAAGGTTCAGAATCTTGATTGTTCATATTGATTAGTGCTTCTTGGCCTTCTCATCTTTCCCTTATGAATTGTCTGATAGTTCTTTCAATTTCTGGGTCAAGTGAACGGATTTCAAATCTTCTACTTCTTCTCATATAGTGTCTGAGAACCTGAAACACAAGAAAATAAAAATAATAAGTAAAAATAAATTAGACACAAGTAAAGTATCTAACCTCAAAATTAATAGTAAAAGATAAATAAGTCTCTAGCAATGACGCCAAAAACTTGATCGGTGGTAAATATACACGTAATGCAAGCACACGTATCACTCAAGTAGTATAAAATGCATCGATCCCACGAGATTCTTTCTGTGAAACTTTTCTAGAAACTCTTTTATGAAACTTTTCTAGAAATTCTTTATGTTTGTAAAACTTTGAATTCTTTCTGTAAAACTGAATTCTCTTGAAAACTCTTTCATAAAACTTATCATTTATGAAAATCATATCTCTGAAAATCAGTCTATGAAAAATCAGTCTCTAAAAATCTGATGCATGGGGGCGTTAAGTATCGTTGTCCCCTCATACACCTAAACTAGTGGTCTTGGGGCGTTACGTCTCGCCGTCCCCTAAGCCACTGAACTAGAGTCAAATGTGTTGATCCATGCTAACATCATGATCCTGAATTTAGGGTCTAGAGGCATTATATCTCACCATCCCCCTAGCCATGAATCTAGGATCTATGAGGGTTACGTATCACTGTCCCTTAGTCCTATTATATATGTGCACATGTTATATCTGTCAATTCCATAAGTCACATCTGAGGTGGATTTTTCCCTCATGCCTCCAAAAATCATAAGAATCATGCTTTCAAAATCAATATTTAAGATCATATTAATTCATCATATATCTGAAAATCAATTTGGCTAACTCCCTAATGCGTTTAAAATGAAGTCTTAAATCAAAATCAATTAAGTAAATATCAACTTGAAAAAGAAAGGTCCACTCATAGATTTAGAATCTGGTTGGCACTTCTTCTCTTCATTGAAGAAAATTATGGTTCGTGCCAATGATCTATAATTGGTAAACTTGGTTAGAATATAAGTCATGGAACACGCTTCGGAACTAAACTAAGTTTCTTAATTCAACTAATTTATAATCACGGCATGATGTATTATGGTTGCGACATGTCATAATACATGTATATGAGATGATACAAAACCTTAGGGTGGTCTCTAACATCCTAAGTTGAAATAAAAATGATATGAAACTGTTTATGTCTCGCATCGCGATGCCAAGTCTGGCGCATCGCGATGCCTACAAGATCAGACCCGAGGCAGATCCTCTACTTGTTACACATCACGATGTTAGATGTTGAGTGTCGTGACGCCCATACGATCAGACCCTAGGCACAGAGCCTCTGTTTGATACGCGTCGTGACGCTAGGTGTGAGCGTCGCAACGCTAGCCTAATTTCAGGGCCTAGCACCAACTATTCAATGACATACCCAATCAATCCCCACACCTTAGGCTAACACCAACACATAAGCACTTTTCTAACTTCAACATGTCTAAAATATCATCCATCACAAGGCATAATTTCCCAACACATCCATACTCAATTTGTCAAGGGCCTTAATTTCACAATCTTTGAGTCATCAACTCAAAATAATTTCAACTCATTTCAATCCATCACCAACTATATAAACCATAGCCATTCATTACCAAAACAACAAAACTCAACTCTTTATCCCATGCGTAATTCAGCCAATGCTTTATTTTGGGAAAAAATAATTTGGGCATTTGATAAAATAATGCTTAATCCATTCTTATACTATCATAAAATGCAAAATTATGCATGCTAGCAACTTAATCAAAGCTAATTAATCAAATCTCATTCCTACGGTATGCAAGGTGCGAATTTGGGACTTTGATTCCTTGCCCAAAACTAAAAATAATGAAAGAATATGGAGTTAGAAGCTTACTTGCATGAAAGAATTCTTGGCATCATCAATTTTTCCTTCTCATTTGGCATGAGAAAATAAAGAAATATTTGATTAATTTGGGTCCAAATTCGTGCCTTAAAGGAGAAGAGGAGATGATGAATAGTGTTTTCTATTTATAGTACAAAGGGCTGATTTTTATTTGCAAATGAGTGGTCCAAAACTTGCTATATTACTCAATTCTAGTCAATTCCAGAATTTTACTATAGCAGCAACGAAATTCATGATGTTTTACCTACTTTTGATTTGAATTTGGAAAATTGTATAACGCAAAAGTTGTAGGTCTTGGTCTTAGCTTTTCGACGATATAAAATTCATAAAAAATAAATATCGTATGAAAATATTATGGTCCAAATACTAAGGGCTATTCGGAGTGGAACCTAAAATCAATTTCATATCGGAACTGTAAAAGACACCTCAAATGTCTGAAACATAATTCTATGAGTGCATACACACTTGAACATGATTTATATCATGTATCAAGCCACCTATAACATTGTATTCATTGGAAATATCAGGGTGTTATGGTGTAACTCGGCTCCTAAAACACGTCTGAGAGTTTTGGTTAATTGTTAGTTTTTCTATTGGAGAAGGATTTAGGGAGTTTTATAGCTTCTGTCTGGCTTCTCTGTGTGTGTATTTCTCTAATTTTTCGTAAATGATCAATCAGATGTCTCAAAATTCGGACGCCGTTGGTGTGGAGTTCCTCTCTCTATATAGCAGTAAGTTTTTCGTTTGAAGAAAGCAATAAACTCTTTAATAAGGAAATAATAATTATGGAATATCATAATAAGGAAAGAAGATAATTAGGGAAACTAGTTAAGAATGAATATGGGTTTATGGAAGTTGGCTAGGAATGAAAGAAATATTGAATCCTTTTAGAAAATTAGAAACACGACATATATCCGGCCATACTTAAGTTATGTCCGGCCATATGTGATGGTTATGTATGCTCGAATGTAGATAGTTCAGTAAGAAGCTGATTTCCCATGTGGCAGAAGTGTGCAACGCACCCGGATCGACCTTGAAAATTTTTTCTGTCTTTTCCCCTTCTTAGGCAAAACTGTCCAACCCTTTTAGACTTGTTTTGCTTCTGTTTTTTACTAATTTTTCAGCCCCGAACAACGACCGAACAGCACCGGAATAACAGCCCAAAATTGGACTGTTTTGCTCAGAATCGCGTGCATAACACACACAAAAATAGCCATATTTTGAGTGAATGAGGGCATCAAACCAGGTCTAATTTTTCTCACCAAAACAGCCTCACAACATCTTAAATCAGCCCTTATTGTAAGTACTTTAATATTTACAACCCTTTTTAAAATAATAATGATTATCTCATTATCATGTACTTAAATAGAACCTTATATTACATTTAACATAAAGTCTTATGTGTGATAAAGATTAATATTCATAATGATCATGAATCTTTTAGTTTTGAAATCTCTACATCCATCCAACCGAGCAATGTATGTTTTTCCGCAACTTCTTTTAGTATTCACACGAATCATGACTTAAAAGATCCTTGGCATGTTCTAGGAACCCCAACAATGGTCAGGAGCCTTGTCTAAGCACGAAATGAACTTAGGGTTTATATACTTTAATTTTTGATTTTTATGATTTGAGCATGATTTATTTCTTCAATTGATGGTTTGGTTGAGCTTGGATGATGATGAATTAGATTTATGCATCTTAAAATTTGAGAAAAATTGATTGGATAAATTTTCCCCATTTCCCTGCCTTGGCCGGCCGAAAGTTTGAGCCCTAGATATTTCATGGTAAATTTTGATTTTATACCATTGGATGTGTTTAAAGCATGATAAGTATATTGATTGTTGATTTAATTAGATTGAAATCAAAATTGGATATAAATTATGCATATTGCCATGAGTGAAGAAGCATGATTTAGATTGATTTTGCTTCAATTTGTGTGGACATGATTGATTAAATTAAGCATGATTAATTAGATAAATTGGTGTTTTGGAAATATTAATTTAACTAATTAATTGTGGCTAATACACTCTAATTAAGATTAATGTGAAATTTGGAATTTTGTATTAATTAAAATAAGCCTTTAATTTTTAATTGGGCTAATATTGTTGTATTTGGGCTTAATGGGCTTTCTTGGGCCAAGTTGGTTTAGGACAATTGGATTGGATCCAAATTGGGCCTAAAACCATACCATAAAGTCCAATAGAATTATTAGGCCTTTAAAAATTTAATTGGGCCTAATGGGCCAAAATTAATTTTATAGAAAATAGGGTGATTCCTTAATTGGGCTTTGGTTGCCAAAGTCCATGCCTTAAGAATTAATTAAAAGCCCATTGGACTTTAATTAAATTGACATTGGATGTTAATTGGGCCTTTGAGACCCATTAAGATTGGATTTAGAATCTAATCTAAAAGGCACAAATATAAGTGTAATTATTTAATTTGAATTAAATTAGAATTAGTATTGAATACAAATTAAATTGGATTTAAAATTATAGTTCGATATAATTCAAGAATACGCACTTTGAGTACTTATTCTTAAACAGTAGGACTCGCGCAAATCAAATCGTTGTTTGAACATTGGATGATCATTAATTCAAATTAATTAATTGATTAGATTATATTGATTGAATAACATGTTTGTGTGAATACATGGATGTATTGTATGAATAATGTATATCGGATGGATATTAGATGGGTAAGGGAAATTTGGAAATTATTGTAATAAATTTAGAATTTATTAAATTGGACCTGCGTGTCCAGCCTTATATCTCTTGACTATTTGTACTTCTCTTCTCACCAATTCCTCTCAATGTAAATGATATTTATTTATTGTATTATGTAATTGGGTAGAAGTTAGAATAGTGCTAGCTAGAGAGAGGAAAGAGAGAGATTTGTTCTAGGAACAATTTGTTGAATATCCATCCATATATCGTTATTATTTATTTCGCGCCTTATTATGCTTTTAAAATGCATGCTTAAGGGTGTATGATGAGACCTAATCAAAGATAATAAATTGGTTGCCAATTTACATAAAAACCCTCAAACAAATATTAAGCGATTTCCTTTCATTGAGTGGTTCTCTCTCAAGATACAAGATTGGCATTAGTTTGTTGGCCAAAGTCAAAATCAATGTCCATCGCGGATGTGTTTGAATCACGAAAGCTTTGTTCCATATCGCATGTCTTGGGCAAGTTGTGACTTGTTGGCCAAAGTCAAGGTCACTTCTTGTTCATCGACGTGGATTACGAAGCTTTCCCACTGTCAATGGGTCCTGCTTAACTGGAATCATTAAGCTTGTTGAGCCAAAGCCAAGGCTTAGTTGATTCAGAGGAAAAGGTTAGGAATATATTGGATATATTGGCATATATATTGTATATATGTTTCGGACTTGGAGGTCCACCTACCGGATCTAGGAATTGGATGGTATCCAATTGATCTTAGAGATCTACCTAGTTAAATATCATACAGCTTGTTGGCCAAAGTCAAGGTTGTGTGTTATTTAACGGGATCCTAGCCACTAGGAAACTAGGTTTCCCAAGTACTCAACATAGGGTTAGAAGCTCGTCAAAAAATAGTGGGAGGCCAGTATTGAATTTGAAATTTTGTCCAAACACTTACCAATACGCGCTTTTAAATTATTTTCGTCATTTTATATATTTATTATTTGGACTAATATTTTATTATTTTTTATTGTAACAGTTGGACTGTACCCAAAATCGTTAATTGAATAGTTAGACTATTGCAATTAAGATGGCCGGAAAGATCAACGTTAGGGACATTATCATGGGCGAAAATGTCTTTAATGGTGTGAACTTTCCTGATTGGGATATGAACCTCAGGATTGTCCTGGGGGCCGAGAAGATGCTCTATACGATAGAGAGACCTTTCGGGCCTAAGCCTGGAATTGAGCAGCCACTTGAGCTTGAGCTTTAGAAGACTCACAATGATGACAACTCAACTGCTCAATCCGTCATGCTCGCTGCAATGACCCCTCAATTTCGTCGCCAGAACAAGGGATTGGATCTTTATACTATGATGGAAAAATTGAAGGACCTTCACCGATCTAACCTTAGATCGCAAAGGTATGAATTGCAGAAGAAGCTCTTTCACTCTCGAATGTCAGAGGGTACATCTGTCAAGCACCATGTTATTGGACAGTTATGACCCATAGCGTCACTATTTGTATAGATCATGGTGTTGTTGTACAAATTAACTATGTGACAAACGAAATTGCTCTCTTATCATTTGTGATTAGATCACCAGATGTATAAATGATAGGAGGTCCATATGATTAGTTCATTGATTGAGATGATAAGAGACAGTATCAATCCACAAAGGTTTAATCATTAAATATCCATAGTCAGAGTATAATCGAGATTGGACATCGATAATGTGGAAAAGACTAGTATTACACTTGTGCGCGTTGTGAGGGCATAACAGCATAGTTCTCATATATTTGGGTATAGGATACTCATACAAGTGTAGTAGGAGGTTTTGTTTTACCGATGGTACGTAAAACAGTTTCGCTCTGGATAGACCCCTCGGAATTCCATTGGTAGTATTACTATGTGTCTATGGAAGTCCGAATCAGGGTAGGTGTATTTGGTCTTAACCTGAGACTTGCACCGCTAATACTTGCGACTATCAATATACTTTGGTTTTGGTCGTCCAGGACTTTAGCAGGTTCTGTGTACGCCTCTGCTGGGTATATTGAGAATCGTAGTGTGTTTGGTGTGATGTCAAGACGGAAGTATCACTCCAGTAATAGTGGAGATGATGATCACGTAGGATACATAACTCGTTCTCTTATATGTTGCAGCTATCGGGATATTATGACTAGGTCATGTTTATTCGATTATAGAGACTAGTTTCCAGAGATCCGATCTGTGCTTCGTACGGGGCAGACACAATTCCAGCGTCAGGCCTAGCATGTGACATCCGATACTAGATCAAAATACGCAATACTACGTATACTACGCCTGATATAGATCAAATATTCCTGTAAGGATATTTCTAGAGAATTGTGTAGGCATAGCGTTTTGCTAGAAGCCAACATTGTCTTATAAATCGCTAAAAACGTAGTACTAGGTACGTACGTGTTCGGATAGTCTGACGACTGGATTTACTACCAATATATCCGGGGATCTTATGGGTTGCTTCCCGAAGATTCACCGATGATGTATGACTCGCACTTTATTAATCTGGGATTAATTAGATGAGAGAAAATTAATCTGGGATTAATTGCGGAGATATTTTATCTGGGATAAAATATTATTAAAGAGAGAGAACGATTAATTTGGAATTAATCGATAAAATAATATATTAGATATATTATACGAAATTAGATTTCGACGCGGAATTAAAATTTGATTTTAATTCGAGCAAACGAGTTAATTTAGAATGAATTCATTAGCGACGTGAATAGTGATTTTGCCAGGCATAATTATTTAATTGCGTCACAACGGAAAATTCGTTAATTTAGAATTAGCGAACCCAAGCCCAGGAGTGTTTGCAGGCGCACTCGCATTTCAAATTCAAGTGCGGCCCGCAAGTCACATCAAGCGTCAAATCATTAGTCACTTTGAGTGATGTGACAACTTGTCACTTGATTGATTGATTGATGGAAGTGGTTGAAGGCTTTATTGTTTTGACTTTTTGGTGGCAAAATATGTATTTGATTTTTAGAAAATCAATTACCAATTTTTTGTAACAACCAAAACCATTCTCTCTCTCTCTCATTCTCTCATTCTCGGCCTTAGAGGCCATTTCTTCCCTTCTTTGGTTCTTCAAAAACCGTGAGCAAGGAAGAATGATAGTGATGATTTTGTTGCAAAATCAAGAGTGCTAGCACACAATGAAGACATACAAAGGTGATAGGGAAACCCACTTGTGAGCATGGAATCACACAAAGCTTGGAGCTTGAAGGGATCACCATTGTCGAAAATGGAGGACAATTTTTTAGCCCCATTGCCGAGATCACTCTAGGAGGGAGCTTGAAGTTTTTGTTCTTCATCGCATCGCTCAACCGCTCAATCTAAGTATTCTGTTACTTCCTTGTTGTTCACATGTATGTTTCATTGCTTTAATCGATCATGGGACTTAGAGAAACCCAACACATATGTCACAGATGATTGCTGACATCGAACAGCTGGGTCAGCTAGGCATAACCTTTGAGGCTGAGACTTCCATAGATTTGATCTTACAGTCTCTTCCTGACAGCTAAAGCGGGTTCATCATGAACCACAATATGATGAACCAAGATCATACTCTTGGAGAGTTGATGGCAATGCTACGAGAAGCAGAAAAAGAGCTTTTGAATGGAAAAAAACGTGAGGCGCACTTCGCTTCGATATCTCAGTCTGCGAAGGCTTGGCCAAAGGCTACTGGAGGCGTGAAGAGGCCAATTCATCAAAGTCTTCTGGGAAGGCAAAGGACAAATACCAAGATGTCTACCTGCAGTGTGGCAAACAGGGTCACTAGAAGCGTGACTGCCATGAGTACAAGGCGCATATGAAGGAAGTGAAGGCGGGCAAGGCTCCGGCTTCAGGTATATTTGTTATTGAAATAAACATATCTACTTCTAGTTTTAAAAATTGGATTTTTGATTGTGGTTGTGGTACTCATATATGTACTGATGTACAGGATCTGCAGATTAACAGGAGACTGGCTTCAGGAGAGATCGACCTTCGAGTTGGAAATGGGACTAGAGTCGTCGTTTTGGCTGTTGGGACCTACATTTTGGAACTACCATCGGGGCATGTACTTAATTTATCAAACTACTATTATGTTCCTAGTTTGACTAGAAACATTATATCTGTATCTTGTTTAACCCAATGTGGGTATACTTTTGTCTTCGGAAACACATGGTGTTTTGTTTATAAAAATGATTTTGAGATATGCAGTGCTGATGTAAATAATGATCTTTATATTTTGAATATAAATCAATCTCAAACATATAATATGACAAACAAAAGGCTTAAATTAAGTAACAAAGATGAAACTTACATGTGGCATTGTCGTCTGGGACACATTAACAAGACTCGTATATCCACACTTTCGAAGAGTGGATACTTGGACAGATTTGATCCAAATTCATATGACGTTTGCGAATCTTGATTATTAGGAAAAATGCCTAAAATACATTTTAGCGGTAAAGGTGCACATGCCACCGAACTGTTAGCCCTCGTTCATAGTGACGTATGCGGGCCCACGTCTAGCCAGGCTAGAGGTGGATATGAATACCTTGTAACCTTTACGGATGATGCATCGCGTTATGGTTATGTGTATCTTATGAGTGTTGGACAATTATGACCAATAGCGTCACTATTTGTAAAAGACATTGTGGTTTTTTGTACAAATTAACTATGTGACAATGAAAATTGCATTTTATCATTTTGTAATTTGATTATTTAAATATATAAATGATCTAAGTCCTTATGATTAGTTCCAGATTATTAAATATGAGACAATATCAATCCATAAAGGTTTAATCATTAAATATCCCTAGTCGTAGTATTATCGAGACTGGACATCGATAATGTGAAATAGACTAGTATTGCACTTGTGCGTGTTATGGAAGCATAACATCATAGTTCTCATATATTTAGGTATTGGATACTTATGCAAGTGTGATAGGAGGTTTTGTTTACCGATGGTACGGAAACAACTTCGCTCTGAATAGACCCCTCGGAATCCCATTGGTAGTATGACTATGTGTCTATGGGAGTCCGAATCAGGGTAGGTGTATTTGGTCTTAACCTGAGACTTCCATCGATAGTACTTGCGACAATCAATACGCTTTGGTTTGGTCGTCCAGGACTTTAACAGGTTCTGTGTACGCCTCTTCTGGGTTTATTGAGAATCGTAGTATATTGGGTGTGATGTCAAGACGGAAGTTAGATTTCATAACGAAATTAAAATTAGATTTTAATTCGAGCGAACGAGTTAATTTAGAATTAATTTGCTAGCGACGTGAATAGTAATTTTGTTAGGCATAATTATTTAATTAAATTTGATTTAATTACCTCGCAACGGAAAATTCGTTAATTCAGAATTAGAGAACCCGAGCCCGGGTTGTGTTGCGGGCCCACTCAGATTTTGAATCAAGTGGGGCCCACATGTCACATCACTTGTCACTTTGTTCACTTTATTGTGATGGAAGTTAGTGAAGACTTGTAAATTACTCATGGTGATGACTTGATTGACCTATACCAAATGTTGGATAATTGGTATATCATAGATTTTCTTTTGAAAATTGAAATACAACAACTTCATCACTCTCTCTCTCCCTCACGGCATTGCTCCATTTTCTCTCTAAAATTTGACTTGGTCGAATTCAAGAAGAACAAGAAGAAGAAAAATTGTGTTAATTTTTCTAAGTGCTAGTACACCAAAGGAATCATATCAAGGTGTTAGGAGGAAACCAATCCCTTGAGCTTGGAATCAAGATAAAAGCTTGGAGCTTGGATTCAACATTCAAAGATGAGCTTGGAGGAGCATCTCAAAGGCAAAAATTTTGTTATCAACGCATCTTATATCCGATCAAAGTGAGGTATTTCCGCTATTCTCATTTATGTATTCACATGTTTTATGCTTGAATTGATCTTGGGAACGCTTTAGAAACCCAATAATGGTATCAGAGCCTATTTGAGCATAAAATATGATTAGGGTTTATATACTAAAATTTGGGTAAATTTGATTTGAGCATGATTTAACCAAATTGTTTGTTTGAGTATGCTTGTATATGGATAACTTGGAGTTATATATGATCAAATTGATTAAAAACTAATTGGATTATTTTTCCCCAATTTGGGTATGTTGGCCGAATGTAATGGATAAACCCTAGGTCATGGTGATTTTATTTTTAAGACCATTGGATATGTTTAAAAACTTGGGATATATTGATTTATGATTTAATTGGATTAAAATCGAAATCGGATATAAAATCCTTACAATTGCCGTGGCCAACAAAGCATGAAAATGAGTTGATTTTGATTCAATAATGTTGGACATGTGTAAAAATTAATGCATGATTAATTGATTAAATTAGTAATTTGGAAATATTAATTAGATAATTAATTAGTGTAATACACTTTCATTAATTAAATTTTGAAATTTGGAAAATTAGAATTTAATTAATTGGGCTTAATTTGGAATTGGGCTAAAAATGTTGTATTTGGGCCTAATGGACTTGGTTGGACCAAGTTGGTTTAGGACAATTGGATTGGATCCAAATTAGGCCTAAACCATTCCATTAAGTCCAAATATAACAAATGGGCCTTTAAACATTTAATTGGGCCTAATGGGCCAAAATTGATTTCTTGGCAAATAGGGTGATTTTCTTACTTGGGCCTTGGTATTTGGGTTTGACCCATATTGACCAAAGCCCATGCCTTAAGAAATTAATTAAAAGCCCATTGGACTTTAATTAAATGAACATTGGATGTTAATTGGGCTTTGAGACCCATTACGATTAGATTTAGAATCTAAGTCGAAAAGGCGCATTAAAAAGTGTAAATATTTAATTTGGAATTAAATATAGAATTAGTATTGAATACAAATTAAATTAAATTTAAAATTTTAGTTCGATATAATTCAAGAATTCGTACTTTGAGTACTTATTCTTAAACGAGTTGGACTCGCGCAAATCAAATCGTTGTTTGAACATTGGATGATCACTTTATTCAATGATTAATTAATTGGATTAGATTGATTGAATAACATGCTTTGTGTGAATACATGGATGTGTTGTATGAATAATGTATATCGGATGGATATTAGAAGGAAAATGGCAATTTTGGAAATTGTTGAAAATTTAGAATTTATTAAATTGGACCTGCGTGTCCAGCCTTATCTCTCGATTCTTTGTAATTCTCTTCTCGCCAAAGTCATGACCTTTGTCCATCACGGATGTGTTTGAATCATGAAGGCTTTGTTCCATATCGTATGTCTTGTCCAAGTTGTGATTTATTGGCCAAAGTCAAGATCACTTCTTGTCCATCGACATCGATTAAGAAGCTTTCCAAGGTTAATAGGTCCCGCTTAACTGGAATCATTAAGCTTGTTGTGCCAAAGCCAAGGCTTAGTTGATTCAGAGGAAAAAGGTTAGGAAAAATATTGGATATATTGGCATATATATCATATATGTTTCGGACTTGGAGGTCCATCTACCGGATCTAGGAATTGGATGAGATCCCATTGATCTTAGAGATCTACCTAGTTAAATATCATACAGCTTGTTAGCCAAAGTCAAGGTTGTGTGTTATTTAACGGGATCCTAGCCCACTAGGAAACTAGGTTTCCCGAGTACTCAACAGAGGGTTAGAGGCTCGCCGAAAAATAGTGGGAGGCCAGTATTGAATTTACAATTTTGTTCAAATACTTCTCTTTACGCGCTTTCAAAATTATTTCTTCAATTATATTTATGAGTTGGACTAATATTTTATTATTTCTTGTAACAGTTAGACTGTACCCATACATCGTTAATTGAATAGTTTGACTATTGCAATTAAGATGACAGGAAAGTTAAGCATTAGAGATATTATCATTGGTGACAATGTCTTAATGGCACAAACTTTCAAGATTGGGACATGAATCTCAGGATTGTCCTGGGATCCAAGAAGTTACTCTACGCTATAAAGAGGCCTTTTGGGGCTAAGCCTAGATCTGATCAGATTAGTTGAGTTAGAGCTTTGGAAGACTCATAGTGATGATATCTTCACTGCTCAATTTATAATGCTTGCTGCTATGACTCAACAATTCCGTCGTCAAAACAAGGGATTGGATCCCTATAATATGATGGCGAAGTTGCATGATCTTCATCGATCTAATCTTAGATCGTAGAGATATGAGTTACAGAAGAAGCTCTTTCATGCTCGCATGTCAGAGGGTACGTCTGTTGAGCACCATGTGTCACAGATAATTGCTGACATTGAACAGCTGGGACAGATGGGAATTTTCTTCGAGGCTGAGACTCCAATAGATTTGATCTTACAGTCTCTCCCCGACACTTGGAGTGGGTTCATCATGAACTACAATATGATGAACCAAGAACAAACTCTTGGAGAGTTGATGTTTATACTCCGCGAATCAAAAAAAGAGCTTCAAACGAGTAAGAAGCGCGAGACGAACTTCACTTCAACATCTCAGACTCCGAGGGCTTGGCCCAAGGCAACTGGAGGTGTAAAGAAGAAGAATAAGAAGAAGAAAGGCAAGGCCAAATCGTCAAAACCTTCTGGGAAGGGTAAGGATAAATCCCAAGATGTATGTCTGTAGTGCGGCAAGCGGGGTCACCGGAAGCGTGACTGCCGCGAGTACAAGGCACACGTGAAGGAAATCAAAGCGGGCAAGGCACCAGCTTCAGGTATGCTTGTTATAGAAATAAACATGTCTACTACTAGTTTTAAAAATTGGAATTTTGATTCTGGTTGTGGTACTCATATATGTACTGATGTGCAGGATCTGCAGATTAACAGGAGACTGGCCTCAGGAGAGATTGACCTCTGCGTTGGAAATGGGACACGAGTCGCAGTTTTGGCCGTTGGCACTTTTGTTTTGGAACTGCCATCGGGGCATGTACTTAAACTTTCAGACTGTTATTATGTACCTAGTTTGACTAGGAATATTATTTCTGTATCTATGTTAGCCCAATGTGGGTATATTTTTGTATTTAGAAACAATGGGTGTTTTATGTATAAAAATGATATGGAAATTTGCACTGCTGATGTAAATAATGGTCTTTCTATTTTGAATATAAATCAATCTCAAACATATTCTGTAACAAATAAAAGGCTTAAATTAAGTAACAAAGATGAAGCTTATATGTGGCATTATCGTCTGATACATATTAACAAGACTCGCATATCCACACTTTCGAAGAGTGTGTACTTGGACGGATTTGATCCAAATTCATATGACGTCTGTGAATCTTGTTTATTAGGCAAAATGCCTAAATCACCTTTTAGCGGTAAAGGTGTACGTGCCACCGAACTATTAGCCCCCGTTCATAATGACGTATGTGGGCCCATGTCTAGCCAGGCTAGAGGTGGATATGAATACTTCGTAACCTTTACGAGTGATGCATCGCGTTATAGTTATGTGTATCTAATGACACACAAGTCGGAAACCTTTGAGAAATTCAAAGAGTTTCGACATAAAGTAGAAGAATAGACCGGCAAACAGTTCATCAGGGATGAAACTGTACCACAATCTTCGAATACACAAGAACCGCGTAGGTCGGAGAGATGCCATGAATTTCGAAATGGATTCCATGTACACCAACCAAGTTTGGACACTGATTGATGCACCAAAAGGCGTAAAGCGTATTGGTTGCAAATGGGTCTTCAAGAGGAAGACCGACATGGATGGCAACATACAAACGTACAAAGCTAGGCTTGTAGCGAAAGGGTATCGTCAATGACATGGTTTCGATTACGACGAAACTTTTTCACCCGTTGCCATGATTAAATCCATTCGGATTATGCTTGCTATTGCTGTATATTTCGATTACGAGATATGGCAGATGGATGTTAAAACCGCTTTCCTTAACGGAAACCTTTTGGAGGATGTTATTGTTGGGCAATTATGACCCATATCGTCACTATTTATACATATCATGGTGTTTTTGTACAAATTAACTATGTGACAAAGGAGATTGCACTCTTATCATTTATGATTAGATCACCTAAATATATAAATGATAGGAGGTCCCTATGATTTGTTCCTGGATGGAGAATGATATGAGATAGTATCAGTTCATGAAGGATAAATCATTAAATATCCCTAGTCAGAGTATTATCAAGATTGGACATCGATAAATACGTAAAAAACTAGAATTACACGTGTGCGCGTTGTGAGGGCACAACGACATTGTTCTCATATATTTAGGTATAGGATACTCATGCAAGTGTAATAGGAGGTTGTGTTTTACCGATGGTACGAGAAACAGCTTCGCTCTGGATAGACCCCCGCGAAATCTCATTGGTAGTATGACTATGTGTCTATGGGAGTCTGCAATCAGGGTAGGTGTATTTGGTCTTAACCTGAGACTTGCACCGCTAATACTTACGACAATCAATATACATTGGTTGAGGTCGTCCAGGACTTTAACAGGTTCTGTGTACGCCAATGCTGGGTATATTGAGAATCGTAGTGTGTTGGGTGTGATGTTAAGACGGAAGTATCACTCCAGTCATATGGAGAGGATGGTCACATAGGATACGGAACTCGTTCTCTTAAATGCTCGAGCTATCGGGATATTATGACTAGGTCATGTATATCCAATTATAGAGACTAGTTACCAGACATCCGATATGTGCTTCATACGGGGCAGACACAATTCCAGCCCCATGCCTAGCACGTGATCATCCGATGCTGGATTGACATACACAATACCACGTATACTACGCCTGATATAGATCACATATTCCTGTAAGTATGTTTCTGGAGAATTGGGTAGGCATGGCACTTTGCTAGAAGCCAACCTTGTCTTGTAAATCGGTATAAACGTAGTACGAGGTACTTACGTGTTCGGATTATCCGACGACTGTATTTACTGCCAACATATCCGGGGATCTCATGGGTCGCTTCCCGAAGATTCACCGATGATGTATGACTCGCACTTTATTAATCTGGGATTAATTTGATGAGAGAGAAAATTAATCTGGGATTAATTACGGAGATATTTTATCTGTGATAAAATATTAATTAAAGAGAGAGAACGATTAATTTGGAATTAATCGATAAAATAATATATTTGATATATTATACGAAATTGGATTTCGACGCGGAATTAAAATTAGATTTTAATTCGGGCGAACAAGTTAATTTAGAATTAATTCGTTACCGATATGAATTGTGATTTCGCTAGGCGTAATCGTTTAATTGCGTCGCAACTGAAAATTCGTTAATTTAGAATTAGCAAACCCGAGCCCGGGATTATTTGAGAGCGCATTCGCATTTTGAATTCGAGTGCGGCACGCAAGTCAAATCAAGCGTCAAATCGCTAGTCGCATCAAGCGTCAAATCATTAGTCACTTTGAGTGATGTGACAACTTGTCACTTGATTGATTGATTGATGTGAATAGTGATGTGGAAGTTGAAAAGCATTAATTGCTTTTTTTTGACTTTTTGGAAAAATAGAAAAGTGAATTTGTTATTTGATTTTTGGAAAATCAAATAAATAAAAAAAATTTTCTTTTTCCTTTTCTCTCTCCACAATTTTCGGTCTTCTCTTTTTCCCTCTTCTTCTCTCACGGCTTGGAGCCACTTTCTCCTTCTTCCTTTTCTGGTTTTTACCAAGAAGCAGTAAGAAGCAAGAGAGTTTTTTGTTGCAAAATACAAAGTGCTAGCACACACTTGAGTCTTCCTAAGGTGATAGGGCAGTGAACACGTGAGCATGGAATCGTTTTTGGAGCTTGAAGCTTGGAGCTTCAATGTAATTTTCCATGGCCGATTCTTGGAGGAACAACAAGGACCAAAACCAAGCAGTCCATCAACCAAGGAAGCCACTGCCGAGCTTCACCAAGAAGTGTGCTTCATCGCATCGTAAGATCCGTTCATTGTGAGTATGTTTTCGCCATTCTCCTTTGTGTATTCATGCGTTAACTTTTTCATGCTTGTTTGATGATTCTTGGGACCTAATTAGAAACCTACAGTTTATATGCAACAGCCTGACGTTTTATCGTACCTAGACTTGCAAACAAGGTTTGTAAGTTAAATCGATCCATTATGGATTGAAGCAAGCATCGTGTTCTTGGAACCAACGTTTTGATGAAATCACAAAAGAATATGTTTTCGTTCAAAACGAGGATGATCCCTGTGTATATAAGAAGGTTAGTAGGAGCGCACTGACATTCATTGTCCTTTACGTTGATGATGTATTGCTTATTGGCAATGACATTCCCATGTTAACATCGGTGAAAGATTGGCTTTCATTAAAATTCTCCATGAAGGATCTGGGAGAAGCAGCCTTTATTCTAGGAATAAAGATCTACCGGGATAGTTCTAGAAAGCTGCTTGGACTCTCCCAGAGCACGTACATTGACAAAGTGTTGAAGAGATTCAACATGGATCAGTCCAAGAGGGGACTGTTGCCAGTGTCATATGGCGTCACTTTATCTAAGGACATGTGTCCTAAAACTCAAGATGAGAGAGACAACATGAGTCAGATCTCGTTCACCTCAGTAGTCGGATCGATCATGTATGTCATGATATGTACGCGACCTGATGTCTCGTATGCTTTGAGCATGTGTAGTCGCTATCAGGCCGATCCAGGTGATGGTCATTGGATGGCAGTTAAGAATATCCTTAAGTATCTCAGACGAACTAAGGATACTTTCTAAATCTATGGAGATGGAGAACTTGAGGTAACTGGGTATACCGATGCAAGTTTCCAAACCGACAAAGACGACTGTAAGTCACTATCTGGGTACATATTTTGTTTGAATAATGGAGCAGTAAGCTGGAAATCTTCCAAGCAAGAGACTATTGCTGATTCAACAACATAAGTGGAGTACATTGCTGCAGCTGAAGCAGCAAAAGAGGCAGTTCGGATCCGTAAATTCCTAATTGGATTAGGAGTAGTTCCGTTAGCAGCTGAGCCCGTTCCATTGTTTTGTGACAATAACGGGGCTATAGCGCAGGCTAAGGAATCGCGATCTCATCAACGATCCAAGCATGTTCTTCGATGTTTCCATCTGATTCGTGAGATCATACATCGTGGCGATGTGAAGATCGAGAAGGTTACATCAGAAGACGACATTGTAGATCCGCTGGCCAAAGCTATTCCTCAGCAAATGTTTGAGCGACAAGTACATAGTTCAGGTGTTAGATGCTTGAGTGACTGGCTATAGGCCAAGTAGGAGATTGTTGGACAATTATGACCCATAGCGTCACTATTTGTAAAAGACATTGTGGTTTTTGTACAAATTAACTATGTGACAATGGAAATTGCATTTTATCATTTTGTAATTTGATTACTTCAATATATAAATGATAAAAGTCCTTATGATTAGTTCCGGATTATTAGATATGAGACAATATCAATCCATAAAGTTTTAATCATTAAATATCCCTACTCGTAGTATTATCGAGAATGGACATCGATAATGCGGAATAGACTAGTATTACAGTTGTGCGTGTTATGGAAGCGTAACAGCATAGTTCTCATATATTTAAGTATTGGATACTTATGCAAGTCTGATAGGAGGTTGTGTTTACTGATGGTACAGAAACAGCTTCGCTCTGGATAGACCCCTCGGAATTCCATTGGTAATATGACTATGTGTTAGACATTATGACCCATAGCGTCACAGTTTTGTAAATGATATTGTATTATTGTACAAAATTAACTATGTGATAATGAAATTGCCCTTTTGCCGTTTTGTAAAATTATTTACTCTAATATATTAATGGCAAAAGTCCATATGATTAGTTCCGTATTGAGATGATATGAGACAGTATCAATATAAAAGGTTTAATCATTAAATATCCCTAGTCGGAGTATTATCGAGATCGGACATCGATAATGCGGAATAGACTAGTATTGCACTTGTGTGAGTTGTGATGGCACAACAGCATAGTTCTCATATATTTAAGTATTGGATACTTATGCAAGTGCGATAAGAGGTTGTGTTTTGCCGATGGTACGGAAAACAGCTTCGCTCTGGACAGACCCCACGGAATCCCATTGGTAGTATGTCTGCGTGTCTATGGGAAGCCGCATCAGGGTAGGTGTATATGATCTTAACCTGAGACTTGCATCGCTAGTACTTGCGACAATCGGTAAACTTTGGTTGTGGTGGTTCGGGGCTTTAACCGGTTCTGTGTACGCCTTTTCTGGGTTTATCGGGAATCGTAGTGTACTGGATGTGATGTCAAGATGGAAGTATCACTTCAGACATATGGAGATGATGATCACGCTGGATACAGAACTAGTACTCTATAAAAGGTTGCAACCGTCGGGACAATATGACCAGGTCAGGATTGTCCGATTTAAAGAGACTAGTTGTTTGATATCCGATATATGTTTCGTACGGGGCAGACACATTTCCAGCCCCAGGCCTAACATGTGATTGTCCGATACTGGATCGATGTACGCGATACTACGGTATACTACGCTTGATAAAGATCTAATATTCCAGTAAGAATATTTCTGGAGAATTGGGTAGGCATGGCGCTTTGCTAGAAGCCAACCTTGTCTTGTAAATCGGTAAAAACGTAGTACCAGGTACGTACGTGTTTGGATTATCCAATGACCGTATTTACTGCCAACATATCCGGAGATCTCTTGGGTCGCTTCATGGAGATTCACCTATGATGTTTGATTCGAACTTTATTAATCTTGGATTAATTGCGGAGAAACTTTATCTTGGATAAAATGCCTTATTAGGAGAGAGAGAGAGATCGATTAATTTGGAATTAATCGATAAAATAATATATTCGATATATTATTAAACGAAATTAGATTTTGACGCGGAATTAAAATCGGATTTTAATTCGGGCAAACGAATTAATTTAGAATTAATTCATTAGCGAACTGAATAGTAATTCCGCAAGGCGTAATTATTTAATTCACGTCGCGACGGAAATTCGTTAATTCGGAATTAGCGAAACCAAGCCCGAAAGTGTTTGCGGACACATTCGTATTTTGAAACGAGTGGTATCCGCAAATCACATCGCGATATCTCATCAGTTGACACGAATAGATGATGGATGTATCTAGTCACCTTAAGGGATGATACATTGTCCTATTCTCAATGTGAGGTAATGATGGCAAATCATGAATTTTCCTTTGGAGGGAAAACCTTTCACGGTTTTTGAAGGGTTTTTAATTAAAAATTCATTTTTTGTATTTGATACATCATTGCTTTTCATTTTACTCTCTCACGTTTTTGAAACAAATAGAGAGAACAAAAATTAAAAGACATAACACTCTCTCCTCTCCTTCTTCTTCACGCAAGCCGTGAGCTTCATCCATGGCAGAAAATTGTTTTCTCCATTTTTGCTAGCACAACAAGGGATCAAAAGAGGTGATAGGGAAACACACTTGGAGCTTGGAGTACTAGAAGATTTGAGGCTTCTCACACTGTTGTTCTTGGCCAAAAACAGCCCCAAGATTTGCAGCTTCTATCATTCTTGTTCTTGGCCGCATATCACCCACCTTGGAGGCTCAAGGATCCTCTTCACCATTTTCGTCACAAAGCTTTGTAAGTATGTTTCCGCCATGCTTCAAGCTTTGCATGTATGTTATTTGTATTTCTATGGCTTAATCTTTCTTTGGGACTAATTATAGAAACCAACAATGGTATCATTGAGCCATGTTTAAGCATGAAATACATTAGGGTTAATTTGGGGAAAATTGATTGAAGCATGTTCTTGTTAAATTGGATGCTAAAGTATGCTTATATGTATGTTATATGATATATTACATGATCAATTTTAAGAAAAATACATTGGATGATTTTTCCCCAAAGTGGTTGTCTTGGCCGAAAATGGAGGTGCTTCCATTGGTTTGAAATTTTGCATGCACAAGTTCATTAGATGATTTGAGTATGCTTATATGTATGATATTTGATGTAATACATGATCAATTTTGAGAAAAATGCATTGGATGATTTTTTCCCTAAAATTATTGCTTTGACCGAATATGGAGGTCCTTTCACTTAATTGGATTTTTTGCTTTCTAGTTCATTCGATGACTTAAAAATGAACGAGTAATAGATTAGTGATTCAATTGGATTGAAAAACAAATCGAACCGTAAAAAATCCCTCTTGGCCGAATACAAAATGACATGTTTAAAGGACTTGATTTTTTGTTCAAATAAATTAGACAAGTGTTTTGAACAATTGATGATTAATGAATTAAATTGGTGTTTTTTTTGATATTTGGTTTAATGAATTAATCATGCAATTACACTTTAATCAATTGAATTTTAAAATTTGGAATATTAAAATTTAATTAATGGGCTTTTATGTTTAATTGGGCCTTATGGGCTTGAAATTGATTTTATGGCATTTAAGGGTGATTCCTTATTCGGGCTTGATATTGGGTTTGACCCACATTGACCAAAGCCCAAGCCTTGATAAATCAATTGAAAGCCCATCGGACTTTAATTAAACACACATTGGATGTTAGTTGGGGGGCTTGGAGACCCAATTTGATAAGATTTAGATCTAATCTTTAAAAGCACATTAAAAGTGTAAACATTTAATTTGGAATTAAATAAATTGAATTATTTGAATGCGACTTAAATTGGATTTAACGGATAGTTCGATATAATTCGTGAATTCGTACCTTAATGTACTTATCTCAAACGAGTTGGACTCGCGCAAAACAAACCGTTGATTGAACATTGGATGATCACTTAAACAAAGACTAATTAATTGGATTAGATTGGTTATATAGCATGTCTTGAATCAATATACATGTATGTGATGAATGAATAGTGTATAAGCGGATGGATATTAGAAGGGAAGGGTAATTTTAGAAATTATTGTAAATTTAGAATTTATAAATTGGACCTGCGTGTCCAGCCTTATCTCTTTTATCTCTTTATATTCTCTTCTCACCTAATTCCCCTCAATGTAAATGAGGTTTCTCTTATTGTATTATGTAATTGGGGAGAAGTAGAATATTGCTAGCGGGGAGTGGAAAGGGAGTGATTTGTTCTAGGAACAAGTTGTTTTATATATCCATCCGTATATCACTATTAATTTACTTTATGCACTTTATGATGTTTTAGAAGCAGCTTAAGGGTGTATGTTGATGAGACCTAACAAAGATAATAAATTGGTTGCCAATTACGCAAAATCCCTCAATTTATATTAAGCAAATATCCTTCCATTGAATGATTCTTTTTCAAGATCCAAAATTGGCATTGGTTTGTTGGCCAAAGTCAAGACCTTTGTCATTGAGGATGTACTTGAATCATGAGAGTTTTGTTCTACATCGGTGTCTTGTCCAAGTTGTGATTTGTTGGCCAAAGTCAAGATCACTTCTTGTCCAAAGACATTGATTACGAAACTTTCCTTGTCAATGGGTCTCGCTTAACCGGAATCATTAGGTTGTTGTGCCAAAGGCAAGCCTAGATGGTTCGGAGGATATGGTTAGGAAAATGTATTAGATACATTGGCATAAGTATCTATACATATGTTTTGGACTTGGATGTCCACCTAACCGGATCTAGGAATTGGATGAGATCCAATTGATCTTTGAGATCTACCTAGTTAAATAGCATACAGCTTGTTGGCCAAGTCAAGTTGTGTGTTATTTAACGGGATCCTAGCCCACTAGGAAATAGGATTTCCCGAGTTCTCAACAGAGGGTTTAGAGACTTGATAAAAATAGTGGGAGGCTAGTATTGAATTTGCAATTTCATTCAGATCACTTAGCCATACGCGTCTTTCAAAATTATTTCGTTTAATTAATTAAATTAGTTGGACTAATTCATTATTATTTTTTCTTGTAACAGTTTGACTGTACCCATTTTATCGTAACTAGATAGTTGGACTATCGTAGTTGAGATGGCAAGCAAGGTAAATGTCCGAGACATCATCATGGGTGACACTGTCTTTAGGGCACAAACTTCGCTGATTGGGAATGAACCTGAGGATAGTCCTTGGGGCTGAGAGGATGCTGTACACTATACAAACACCTCTCCCGCCTAAGCCCACTGACCCACTTGAGCTGGAGTTATGGAAAACTCACAGCAATGATTGTGACACAGCTCAGGCTATTATGTTAGCTTCGATGACTCAGCACTTTCGTCGCCAGAATAGGGACTTGGATCCTTATAGTATGATGGCTAGACTTCGAGATCTGCACCGCTCCAACAAGCGGAAGGAAAGGTACGAGTTGGTGAAGAAACTCTTCCGCGCCCGAATGACTGAAGGCGCATCAGTTGAGGCCCACGGGGCTCAAATGATCGCCGATATTGATGAGTTGGCCAATATGGGAATAGTCTTGGAGGCTGAGCTGACCATAGATTTGATCTTACAGTCACTTCCTGATACTTGGAGACAAATCATAATCAACTATAAGTTGATGGATACGGATGACACTCTTGGAGAGCTGTTATCCATCTTGAAGGAGTCTGAAAAGGAACTCCAAAAAGGGGGCAAGCGCGAGGCGCACTTTACATCGACCTCTCAGAGGCCAAAGGCTGGGCCCAAAGCTACTGGAGGGGTGAGGAAGAAGAAACATAGAAAAACGGTAAAGGCAAGTTGACTAAAGCTTCTGGGAAGCCAAGGGACAAGTCTCAAGATGTCTGCCTCAACTGCGGCAAAAGGGTCACTGGAAACGTGACTGCCGAATGGCAAGGGACACAAGGAGGATATCAAGGTAGGCAAGGCACTAGCCTCTGGTATGTTTGTTATTGAGATAAATATGACTACTTCTAGTTTTAAAAATTGGATTTTTGATTCTGGTTGTGCTGCTCATATTTGTACTGATTTGCAGGATCTGCAGGATAGCAGGATGCTGGCTTCAGGGGAGATTGATCTACGAGTCGGAAACGGAACTCCAGTTGCTGTTTTGGCTGTAGGGACTTTTGTTTTGGAATTGCCCTCGGGGCATATGCTTAAACTTTTGAACTGTTATTATATACCTAGTTTGACTAGGAATATCATATCTGTATCTTTGTTAACCCAGCATGGGTACACTTTTGTATTTAGAAACACTGGGTGTTATTTATATAAAAATGATGCAGAAATTGCACTGCACTGCTGTGCAAATAATGGCCTTATATTTTGAATATAAATGAATCTCCTAAACATAAAATAACAAACAAAAGGCTCAAAAAGAGTAATCTAAAAGATGAAGCTTACATGTGGCATTGTCGTCTAGGACACATAAACAAAACTCGCATATCCACACTTTCGAAGAGTAGGTACTTGGACGGATTTGATCTTAATTCATATGATGTCTGCGAATCTTGTCTTTTAGGCAAAATGCCTAAATCACCTTTTAGTGGTAAAGGTGAACGTGCCACAGAACTGTTAGCCCTCATTCATAGTGACGTATGTGGGCCCATGTCTAGCCAGGCTAGAGGTGGATATCATTACTTCGTAACCTTTACGGATGATGCATCTCGTTATGGTTATGTGTATCTAATGAGACACAAGTCGGAAACTTTTGAGAAATAAAGAGTTTCGACACGAAGTAGAAAAACAAACAGGCAAGAGTATTAAGACATTGCGGTCGGACCGTGGTGGCGAATACTTGAGTAATGAGTTTCAAGATTACTTGAAAGAAAATGGTATTCTTTCACAGTGGACTCCTCCTGGAACACCGCAATTAAACGGTGTGTCTGAACGGAGAAACCATACCTTGTTAGACATGGTAAGGTCGATGATGAGTCGGACTGAGCTACCAATATCCTTCTGGGGATACGCATTAACCAGTGCGGTACTTATTTTGAATAAGGTTCCGTCAAAGTCTGTTCAACAGACTCCATATGAGATATGGACAGGGAGGAAACCAGGTTTCTCTTTCCTGAAGATTTGGGGATGCTGGGCATATGTTAAACGTTTGGAAGGTACCAAACTAGAACCCAAATCAGATAAATTCCTTTTCGTGGGATATCCTAAGGAAACCAAAGGATATTACTTCTATCACCCACAAGAGAACAAAGTGTTTGTTGCTCTACATGCATTTTTTCTTGAGAAGGAATTCCTAGATGCAGTGGTAAGTGGGAGGAAAGTGGAGCTCGATGAAAATCGTAGTGATACTGTTCCTGGCAATGAATCAACGACGGAACATAAACAGACCATCCAGGATGAGTCTGTACCACAATCTTCAGATACACAAGGACCGCGTAGGTCGGAGAGAGTCAGGAAGGTACCTGAGAGGTATGGGTTCCTGATCTCACCTCATGTAGATATTAATCTTATTGAGGATAATGAACCGACTACATATGAGGAAGCAATACAGAATATTGATTCCGCTTTATGGCAAGATGCCATGAAGTCCGAGATGGATTCCATGTATACCAACCAAGTTTGTACACTGTTTGATGCACAGAAGGCGTAAAGCCTATTGGATGCAGATGGATCTTCAAGAAGAAGACCGACATGGATGGCAACGTGCAAACGTACAAAGCTAGGCTTGTAGCAAAGGGGTATCGTCAACAATATGGTATTGATTATGACGAAACTTTCTCACATGTTGCCATGATTAAATCCATTCGGATAATGCTTGCAATAGCTGCATATTTCGATTACGAGATATGGCAGATGGACGTTAAAACCGCTTTCCTTAACGGAAACCTTTTGGAGGATGTTTATATGCAACAACCTGACAGTTTTATCGTACCTAGACTTGCAAACAACGTTTGTAAGTTAAATCGATCCATTTATGGATTGAAGCAAGCATCACGGTCATGGAACCAGCGTTTTGATGAGATCATAAAAGAATATGATTTCGTAAAAAACGATGATGACCCTTGTGTATACAAGAAGGTTAGTGGGAGAGCACTGACTTTTATTGTCCTTTATGTCGACGACGTATTGCTTATAGGCAATGACATTCCCATGCTAACGTCGGTGAAAGCTTGGCTTTCATTAAAATTCTCCATGAAAGATCTGGGAGAAGCAGCCTTTATTCTGGGAATAAAGATCTACCGGGATAGATCTAGAAAGCTGCTTGGACTCTCCCAGAGTACATATATTGACAAAGTGTTGAAGCGATTCAACATGGATCAATCCAAGAAGGGATTGATGCCAATGTCACGTGGTATCATTCTGTCTAAGGACATGTGTCCTAAAACTAAAGAAGAAAGAGATAACATGAGTCGGATACCATTCGCCTCGGCAGTCGGATCGATCATGTATGCCATGATATGTACGCGACCTGATGTGTCATATGCTTTGAGCATGTGCAGTCGCTATCAGTCCGATCCAGGTGAAGGTCACTGGATGGCTGTTAAGAATATCCTTAAGTATCTTAGACGAACTAAGGATGCTTTCTTAATTTATGGAGGTGGAGAACTTGAGGTGTCTGGGTACACCGATGCAAGTTTCCAAACCGACAAGGACGACTTCAAGTCGCAATCGGGGTACATTTTTGTTTGAATAACGGAGCAGTGAGCTGGAAATCTTCCAAGCAAGATATTGTTGTCGATTCAACAACTGAAGCGGAGTATATTGCTGCATCGGAAGCAGCAAAGGAGGCAGTTTGGATCCGAAAATTCCTAATTGGATTAGGAGTAGTTCCGTTAGCTGCTGAGCCCGTGCCATTGTATTGTGACAATAACGGGGCTATAGCACAAGCTAAGGAACCAAGGTCTCATCAACGATCCAAGCATGTTCTTTCGCGTTACCATCTGATTCGGGAGATTATACATCGTGGCGATGTAAATGTCGAGAAGGTCGCATCGGATGACAACATTGCAGATCCGCTGACGAAGGCTGTTCTTCAGCAAGTGTTTGAACGACATATACATAGTTCAGGTATTAGATGCTTGAGTGACTGGCTATAGGCCAAGTGGGAGATTGTTAGACATTATGACCCATAGCGTCACTGTTTTGTAAATGATATTGTATTATTGTACAAAATTAACTATGTGATAATGAAATTGCCCTTTTGCCGTTTTGTAAAATTATTTACTCTAATATATTAATGGCAAAAGTCCATATGATTAGTTCCGTATTGAGATGATATGAGACAATATCAATATAAAAGGTTTAATCATTAAATATCCCTAGTCGGAGTATTATCGAGATCGGACATCGATAATGCGGAATAGACTAGTATTGCACTTGTGTGAGTTGTGATGGCACAACAACATAGTTCTTATATATTTAAGTATTGGATACTTATGCAAGTGCGATAGGAGGTTATGTTTTGCCGATGGTACGGAAAACAGCTTCGCTCTGGACAGACCCCGCGGAATCCCATTGGTAGTATGTCTGCGTGTCTATGGGAAGCCGCATCAGGGTAGGTGTATATGATCTTACCTGAGACTTGCATCGCTAGTACTTGCGACAATCGGTAAACTTTGGTTGTGGTGGTTCAGGGCTTTAACCGGTTCTGTGTACGCCTCTTCTGGGTTTATCGGGAATCGTAGTCTACTGGATGTAATGTCAAGATGGAAGTATCACTTCAGACATATGGAGATGATGATCACGCTGGATACAGAACTAGTACTCTATAAAAGGTTGCAACCGTCAGGACAATATGACCAGGTCAGGATTTTCCGATTTAAAGAGACTAGTTGTTTGATATCCGATATATGTTTCGTACGAGGCAGACACATTTCCAGCCCCAGGCCTAACATGTGATTGTCCGATACTGGATCGATGTACGCGATACTACGGTATACTACGCTTGATAAAGATCTAATATTCCAGTAAGAATATTTCTGGAGAATTGGGTAGGCATGGCGCTTTGCTAGAAGCCAACCTTGTCTTGTAAATCGGTAAAAACGTAGTACCAGGTACGTACGTGTTTGGATTATCCAACGACCGTATTTACTGCCAACATATCCGGAGATCTCTTGGGTCGCTTCCTGAAGATTCACCTATGATGTTTGATTCGAACTTTATTAATCTTGGATTAATTGCGGAGAAACTTTATCTTGGATAAAATGCCTTATTAGGAGAGAGAGAGAGATCGATTAATTTGGAATTAATCGATAAAATAATATATTCGATATATTATTAAACAAAATTAGATTTCGACGCGGAATTAAAATCGGATTTTAATTCGGGCAAACGAATTAATTTAGAATTAATTCATTAGCGAACTAAATAGTAATTCCGCAATGCGTAATTATTTAATTCACGTCGCGACGGAAATTCGTTAATTCGGAATTAGCGAAACCAAGCCCGAAAGTGTTTGGGACACATTCGTATTTTGAAACGAGTGGTATCCGCAAATCACATCGCGATATCTCATCAGTTGACACGAATAGATGATGGATGTATCTAGTCACCTTTAAGTGATGATACATTGTCTCTATTCTCAATGTGAGGTAATGATGGCAAATCGTGAATTTTCCTTTGGAGGGAAAACCTTTCACGGTTTTTGAAGGGTTTTTAATTAAAAATTCATTTTTGTATTTGATACATCATTGTTTTTCATTTTACTCTCTCACGTTTTGAAACAAATAGAGAGAACAAAATTAAAAGACATAACACTCTCTCCTCTCCTTCTTCTTCACGCAAGCCGTGAGCTTCATCCATGGTAGAAAATTGTTTTCTCCATTTTTGCTAGCACAACAAGGGATCAAAAGAGGTGATAGGGAAACACACTTGGAGCTTGGAGTACTAGAAGATTTGAGGCTTCTCACACTGTTTTTCTTGGCCAAAAACAGCCCCAAGATTTGCAGCTTCTATCATTCTTGGTCTTGGCCGCATATCACCCACCTTGGAGGCTCAAGGATCCTCTTCACCATTTTCGTCACAAAGCTTTGTAAGTTGTTTCCGCCATGCTTCAAGCTTTGCATGTATGTTATTTGTATTTCTATGGCTTAATCTTTCTTTGGGACTAATTATAGAAACCAACACTATGTGTCTATGGGAATCCGAATCAATGTAGGTGTATTTGGTTTTAACCTGGGCTTGCATCGCTAATACTTGCGACAATCAATACGCTTTGGTTTTGGTCGTCCAGGACTTTAACAGGTTCTGTGTACGCCTCTTCTGGGTTTATTGAGAATCGTAGTATATTGGGTGTGATGTCAAGACTGAAGTATCACTTCAGTCATATGGCGATGATGATCACGCAGGGATACAGAACGGGTATCTAATTGTTGCAACCATCGGGATAATATGACAATGTCATGATTATCCAATTAAAGAGACTAGTTGTTTGTGATCCGATATATGCTTCGTACGGGGCAGACACTATTCCAACCCAGGCCTTGCATTTGACATCGATACTAGATCCTAATACGTAAAACTACGTATACTACGCCTGACATAGATTATATATTCCTTTAAGAATATTTCTGGAGAATTGGGTAGGCACGGTGCTTTGCTAGAAGCCAACCATGTCTTGTAAATCGGTAAGAACGTAGTACGAGGTACTTACGTGTTCGGATAGTCTGACAATCGGATTTACTGCCAACATATCCGAGGATCTCATGGGTCGCTTCCCGAAGATTCACCGATAATGTATGATTCGAACATAATTAATCTAGGATTAATTACGAAGATATTTTATCTAGGATAAAATACTATTTGAATAGAGAGAACAATTAATTTGGAATTAATCGATAAAATAATATATTCGATATATTAAATGAAATTAGATTTCATAATGGAATTAAAATTAGATTTTAATTCGGGCGAACGAGTTAATTTAGAATTAATTTGCTAGCAACGTGAATAGTAATTTTGCTAGGCATAATTATTTAATTAAATTTGATTTAATTACATCGCAAAGGGACCTACATTTTGGTAGTTGGGACCAACATTTTGGAACTACCATCGGGGCATGTACTTAGTTTATCAAACTACTATTATGTTCCTAGTTTGACTAGAAGCATTATATCTGTATCTTGCTTAACCCAATGTAGGTATACCTTTGTCTTCGGAAACACATGGTGTTTTGTTGTTATAAAAATGATTTTGGGATATGTAGTGCTGATGTAAATAATGGTCTTTATATTTTGAATATAAATCAATCTCAAACATAAATATGACAAACAAAAGCTTAAATTAAGTAACAAATATGAAACTTACATGTGGCATTGTCGTCTGGACACATTAACAAGAATCGTATATCCACACTTTCGAAGAGTGAATACTTGGACGGATTTGATCCAAATTCATATGACGTCTGCGAATCTTGATTATTAGGCAAAATGCCTAAAACACCTTTTAGCGGTAAAGGTGCACGTGCCACTGAACTGTTAGCCCTCGTTCAAAGTGACGTATGCGGGCCCACGTCTAGCCAGGCTAGAGGTGGATATGAATACTTTGTAACCTTTATGGATGATGCATCGCGTTATGGTCATGTGTATCTTATGAGTGTTGGACAATTATGACCAATAGCGTCACTATTTGTAAAAGACATTGTGGTTTTTGTACAAATTAACTATGTGACAATGGAAATTGCATTTTATCATTTTGTAATTTGATTATTTAAATATATAAATGATCTAAGTCCTTATGATTAGTTCCAGATTATTAGATATGAGACAATATCAATCCATACAGGTTTAATCATTAAATATCCCTAGTCGTAGTATTATCGAGACTGGACATCGATAATGCGAAATATACTAGTATTGCACTTGTGCGTGTTATGGAAGCATAACAGCATAGTTCTCATATATTTAGGTATTGGATACTTATGCAAGTGTGATAGGAGGTTGTGTTTACCGATGGTATGGAAACAACTTCGCTTTGGATAGACCCCTCGGAATCCCATTGGTAGTATGACTATGTGTCTATAGGAGTCCGAATCAGGGTAGGTGTATTTGGTCTTAACCTGAGACTTCCATCGCTAGTACTTGCGACAATCAATACGCTTTGGTTTTGGTCGTCTAGGACTATAACATGTTCTATGTACGCCGATTTATTGAGAATCGTAGTATATTGGGTGTGATGTCAAGACGGAAGTATCACTTCAGTCATATGGAGATGATGGTCATGTAGGGATACAGAACTGGTAATCTAATGGGTTGCAACCATCGAGATAATATGACAAGGGCATGATTATCCGATTAAAGAGACTAGTTGTTTGTGATCCGATATATGCTTCGTACGGGGAAGACACTATTCCAGCCCCAGGCCTTGCATGTGACATCTGATACTAGATCGTAATACGTAATACTACGTATGACATAGATTATATATTCCTTTAAGAATACTTCTGGAGAATTGGGTAGGCACGGTGCTTTGCTAGAAGCCAACCATGTCTTGTAAATTGGTAAGAACGTAGTACGAGGTACTTACGTGTTCGGATAGTCCGACGACCGGATTTACTGCCAACATATCTAGGGATCTCATGGGTCACTTCCCGAAGATTCACCGATGACGTATGATTCAAACATAATTAGTCTAGGATTAATTACGGAGAGGTTTTATCTAGGATAAAATACTATTTGAAGAGAGATAACGATTAATTTGGAATTAATCGATAAAATAATATATTCGATATATTAAATGAAATTAGATTTCATAGCGGAATTAAAAATAGATTTTAATTCTGGCGAACGAGTTAATTTAGAATTAATTTGCTAGCGACGTGAATAGTAATTTTGCTAGGCATAATTATTTAATTAAATTTGATTTAATTACCTCACAATCGAAAATTCGTTAATTTATAATTACCGAACCCGAGCCCGGGTTGTGTTTCGGGCCCACTCGGACTTTGAATTAAGTGGGGCCCACATGTCACATCACAAGTCACATCACTTGCACTTTGTTCACTTTATTGTGATGGAAGTTAGTGAAGTCTTGTAAATTACTCATGGTGATGACTTGATTGACATATACCAAATGTTGGATATTTGGTATATCATAGATTTTCTTTTGAAAATTGAAACACAACAACTTCATCACTCTCTCTCCCCATCACGGCATTGCTCCATTTTCTCTCTAAAATTTGGCTTGGCCGAATTCAAGAAGAAGAAGAAGAAGAAAAATTGTGGTAATTTTTCTAAGTGCTAGTACACCAAAGGAATCATATCAAGGTGTTAGGGAAACCAATCCCTTGACCTTGGATTCAAGATCAAAGCTTGGAGCTTGGATTCAACATTCAAAGATGAGCTTGGAGGAGCATCTCAAAGGGAAAACTTTTTGTTATCACCGCATCTTATATCCGATCAAAGTGAGTTTATTTTCGTTATTCTCCTTTATGTATTCACATGTTTTATGCTTGAATTGATCTTGGGAACACTTTAGAAACCCAATAATGGTATCAGAGCCTATTTGAGCATAAAATATGATTAGGGTTTATATACTAAAATTTTGGTAAATTTGATTTGAGCATGATTTAACCAAATTGTTTGTTTGAGTATGCTTGTATATGGATAACTTGGAGTTATATATGATCAAATTGATTAAAAACTAATTGGATTATTTTTCCCCAATTTGGGTATGTTGGCCGAATGTAATGGATAAACCCTAGGTCAAGGTGATTTGTTTTTAAGACCATTGGATATGTTTAAAAACTTGGGATATATTGATTTATGATTTAATTGGATTAAAATCGAAATCGGATATAAAATCCTTACAATTGCTGTGACCAACAAAGCATGAAAATGAGTTGATTTTCATTCAATAATGTTGGACATGTGTTGAAAATATTAATGCATGATTAATTGATTAAATTAGTATTTTGGAAATATTAATTTAGATAATTAATTAGTGCAATACACTTTATTAATTAAATTTTGAAATTTGGAAAATTAGAATTTAATTAATTGGGCTTAATTTGGAATTGGGCTAAAAATGTTGTATTTGGGCCTAATGGACTTGGTTGGGCAAGTTCGTTTAGGACAATTGGATTGGATCCAAATTAGGCCTAAACCATTCCATTAAGTCCAATATAGAAAATGGGCCTTTAAACATTTAATTGGGCCTAATGGGCCAAAATTGATTTCTTCGCAAATAGGGTGATTCCTTTCTTGGGCCTTGGTATTTGGGTTTGACCCATATTGACCAAAGCCCATGCCTTAAGAAATTAATTAAAAGCCCATTGGACTTTAAATAAATGAACATTGGATGTTAATTGGGCTTTGAGACCCATTACGATTAGATTTAGAATCTAAGTCAAAAAGGCGCATTAAAAAGTGTAAATATTAATTTGGAATAAATATAGAATTAGTATTGAATACAAATTAAATTAGATTTAAAATTTTAGTTCGATATAATTCAAGAATTCGTACTTTGAGTACTTATTCTTAAACGAGTTGGACTCGCGCAAATCAAATCGTTGTTTGAACATTGGATGATCACTTTATTCAATGATTAATTAATTGGATTAGATTGATTGAATAACATGCTTTGTGTGAATACATGGATGTGTTGTATGAATAATTTATATCGGATGGATATTAGAAGGGAAATGGCAATTTTGGAAATTGTTGAAAATTTAGAATTTATTAAATTGGACCCGCGTGTCCAGCCTTATCTCTCGATCTTTGTAATTCTCTTCTCACCTAATTCCCCTCAATGTTAATGAGGTTTCTTTAATTGTATTATATAATTGGGTAGAAGTTAGAATAGTGCTAGCCGGGGAGAGGAAAAGGAGTGATTTGTTTTAGGAACAATCTGTGAGATATCCATCCTCATATCATTATTAATTTATTTACCGCGTCTTATTATGCTTTTAGAATGCATGTTTAAGGGTGTATGATGAGACCTAATCAAAGATAATAAATTGGTTGCCAATTTACGCGAAAAACCCTCAATAAATATTAAGCGTTTTCCTTCCATTGAATGATTCATTCTCAAGATCCAAGATTGGCACTGGTTTGTTGGCCAAAGTCATGACCTTTGTCCATCATGGATGTGTTTGAATCATGAAGGCTTTGTTCCATATCGTATGTCTCGTCCAAGTTGTGATTTATTGGCCAAAGTCAAGATCACTTCTTGTCCATCGACATCGATTAAGAAGCTTTCCAAGGTTAATGGGTCCCGCTTAACTGGAATCATTAAGCTTGTTGTGCCAAAGCCAAGGCTTAGTTGATTCAGAGGAAAAAGGTTAGGAAAATATATTGGATATATTGGCATATATATTATATATGTTTCGGACTTGGAGGTCCACCTACCGGATATAGGAATTGGATGAGATCTAATTGATCTTAGAGATCTACCTAGTTAAATATCATACAGCTTGTTGGCCAAAGTCAAGGTTGTGTGTTTTTTAACGGGATCCTAGCCCACTAGGAAACTAGGTTTCCCGAGTACTCAACAGAGGGTTAGAGGCTCGCCAAAAAATAGTGGGGGGCCAGTATTGAATTTACAATTTCGTTCAAATACTTGTCTTTACGCGCTTTCAAAATTATTTCTTCAATTATATTTATTAGTTGGACTAATATTTTATTATTTTTCTTCTAACAGTTAGACTGTACCCATACATCGTTAATTGAATAGTTTGACTATTGCAATTAAGATGACAGGAAAGTTAAGCATTAGAGATATTATCATGGGTGACAATGTCTTTAATGACACTAACTTTCAAGATTGGGACATGAATCTCAGGATTGTCATGGGATCCGAGAAGTTACTCTACACTATAAATAGGCCTTTTAGGCCTAAGCCTAGATCTGATCAGATAGTTGAGTTAGAGCTTTGGAAGACTCATAGTGATGATAATTTCACTGCTCAATTATAATGCTTGCTGCTATGACTCAACAATTCCTTCGTCAAAACAAGGGATTGGATCCCTATAATATGATGGCGAAGTTGCATGATCTTCATCGATCTAATCTTAGATCGTAGAGATATGAGTTACAGAAGAAGCTCTTTCATGCTCGCATGTCAGAGGGTACGTCTGTTGAGCACCATGTGTCACAGATAATTGCTGACATTGAGCAGCTGGGACAAATGGGAATTGTCTTCGAGGCTGAGACTTCAATAGATTTGATCTTACAGTCTCTCCCCGACACTTGGAGTGGGTTCATCATTAAATACAATATGATGAACCAAGAACAAACTCTTGGAGAGTTCATGTTCATACTCCACGAAGCAAAAAAAGAGCTTCAAACGAGCAAGAAGTGCGAGACGAAATTCACTTCAGCATCTCAGACTCTGAGGGCTTGGCCCAAGGCAACTGGAGGTGTAAAGAAGAAGAATAAGAAGAAGAAAGGCAAGGCCAAATCGTCAAAACCTTCTAGGAAGGGTAAGGACAAATCCCAAGATGTATGTCTGTAGTGCGGCAAGCGGGGTCACCGGAAGCATGACTGCCGTGAGTATAAGGCACACGTGAAGGAAATCAAAGCGGGCAAGGCACCAGCTTCAGGTATGCTTGTTATAGAAATAAACATGTCTACTACTAGTTTTAAAAATTGGATTTTTGATTCTGGTTGTGGTACTCATATATGTACTGATGTGCAGGATCTGCAGATTAGCAGGAGATTGGCCTAAGGAGAGATTGACCTCCGCGTTGGAAATGGGACACGAGTCGTTATTTTGTCCGTTGGCACTTTTGTTTTGGAACTGCCATCGGGGCATGTACTTAAACTTTCAGACTGTTATTATGTACCTAGTTTGACTAGGAATATTATTTCTGTATCTATGTTAGCCCAATGTGGGTATATTTTTGTATTTAGAAACAATGGGTGTTTTATGTATAAAAATGATATGGAAATTTGCACTGCTGATGTAAATAATGGTCTTTCTATTTTGAATATAAATCAATCTCAAACATATTCTGTAACAAATAAAAGGCTTAAATTAAGTAACAAAGATGAAGCTTATATGTGGCATTATCGTCTGAGACATATTAACAAGACTCGCATATCCACACTTTCGAAGAGTGGGTACTTGGACGGATTTGATCCAAATTCATATGACGTCTGCGAATCTTGTTTATTAGGCAAAATGCCTAAATCACCTTTTAGCGGTAAAGGTGTACGTGCCACCGAACTATTAGCCCTCGTTCATAATGACGTATGTGGGCCCATGTCTAGCCAGGCAAGAGGTGGATATGAATACTTTGTAACCTTTACGAGTGATGCATCGCGTTATAGTTATGTGTATCTAATGACACACAAGTCGGAAACCTTTGAGAAATTCAAAGAGTTTCGACATAAAGTAGAAGAATAGACCAGCAAAAGTATTAAGACATTACGGTCGGACCGTGGTGGCGAATACTTAAGCAATGCGTTTCTTGATTACTTGAAAGAATATGGTATTGTTTCACAGTGGACTCCTCCCAGAACACCGTAATTAAATGGTGTGTCCGAACGGAGAAACCGAACTTTGTTAGACATGGTAAGGTCTGTGATGAGTCGCACAGAGCTACGTATTTCCTTCTGGGGATATGCATTAAACAGTACAATACTTATTTTGAATAAGGTTCCGTCAAAGTCTGTTCAACAGAAACCATATGAAATATGGACAGGAAAGAAATCGGGTTTCTCATTCCTGAACATTTGCGGTTGATGGGCATACGTTAAACGTTTGGGAGGTACCAAACTAAAACCCAAATTAGATAAATGCCTATTTGTAGGATATCCTAGGGAAACCAAAGGATATTACTTCTATCACCCATAAGAGAACAAAGTATTTGTTTCTCTACATGCGGTTTTCCTTGAGAAGGAATTCCTAAATGCAGTGGCTAGTGGGAGGAAAGTAGAACTCGATGAAAATCGGAGTGATACTATTCCTGGCACAGAATCCTTAACGAAACATAAACAGTTCATCAGGGATGAAACTGTACCACAATCTTCGAATACACAAGAACCACGTAGGTCGGAGAGAGTCAAAAAACAACCTGAGAGGTATGGGTTTCTGATCTCACCTCATGTAGATATCAATCTTACTGAGGAATACGAACCGGCTACGTAAGAGGAAGCGATATAAGGTATCGACTCTAATTTATGTACATGGAATATATCCAATTCCTAGATCCGGTAGGTGGACCTCCAAGTCCGAAACATATATAATATATATGTTTCACAGTGGACTCCTCCCAGAACACCGTAATTAAATGGTGTGTCCGAACGGAGAAACCGAACTTTGTTAGACATGGTAAGGTCTATGATGAGTCGCACAGAGCTACATATTTCCTTTTGGGGATATGCATTAAAAAATAAAATACTTATTTTGAATAAGGTTCCGTTAAAGTCTGTTCAACAGAAACCATATGAAATATAGACATGAAAGAAATCGGGTCTCTCATTCCTGAAGATTTGTGGTTGCTGGGCATACGTTAAATGTTTGGAAGGTACCAAACTAGAACCCAAATCAGATAAATGCCTATTTGTAGGATATCCAAGGGAAACCAAATGATATTACTTCTATCACCCATAAGAGAACAAAGTATTTGTTTCTCTACATGCGGTTTTCCTTGAGAATGAATTCCTAAATGCAGTGGTTAGTGGGAGGAAAGTAGAACTCGATGAAAATCGGAGTGATACTGTTCCTGGCATAGAATCCTTAACGAAACATAAACAGTTCATCAGGGATGAAACTGTACCACAATCTTCGAATACACAAGAACCGCGTAGGTCGGAGAGAGTAAAAAAAAACCTGAGAGGTATGGGTTTCTGATCTCACCTCATATAGATATCAATCTTATTGAGGAAGACGAACCGGCTACGTATGAGGAAGCGATACAAGGTATCGACTCTGATTTATGGCAAGATGCCATGAATTTCGAAATGGATTCCATGTACACCAACCAAGTTTGGACACTGATTGATACACCAGAAGGCGTAAAGCGTATTGGTTGCAAATGGGTCTTCAAGAGGAAGACCGACATGGATGGCAACATACAAACGTACAAAGCTAGGCCTGTAGCGAAAGGGTATCGTCAACGATATGGTATCGATTACAACAAAACTTTTTCACCTGTTGCCATGATTAAATCCATTCGGATTATGCTTGCTATTGCTGCATATTTCAATTACGAGATATGGCAGATGGACGTCAAAACTGCTTTCCTTAACGGAAACTGTTTGGAGGATGTTATTGTTGGACATTTATGACCCAAATCGTCACTATTTGTACAGATCATGGTGTTGTTGTACAAATTAACTATGTGACAAAGGAGATTGCACTCTTATCATTTGTGATTAGATCACTTAGATATATAAATGATAGGAGGTCCCTATGATTTGTTCCTGGACGGAGAATGATATGAGACAGTATCAGTCCATGAAGGATAAATCATTAAATATCCCTAGTCAGAGTATTATCGAGATTGGACATCGATAAATACGTAAAAGACTGGTATTACACGTGTGCGCGTTGTGAGGGCACAACGAAATAGTTCTCATATATTTGGGTATAGGATACTCATGGCAAGTGTAATAGGAGGTTGTATTTTACCGATGGTACGAGAAACAGCTTCGCTCTGGATAGATCCCCGCAGAATCCCATTGGTAGTATGACTTTGTGTCTATGGGAGTCTGCAATCAGGGTAGGTGTATTTGGTCTTAACCTGAGACTTGCACCGGTAATACTTGCGACAATCAATATACTTTGGTTGAGGTCGTCCAGGACTTTAACAGGTTCTGTGTACGACAATGCTGGGTATATTGAGAATCGTAGTGTGTTTGGTGTGATGTTAAGACGGAAGTATCACTCCAGTCATATGGAGATGATGGTCACATAGGATACGGAACTCGTTCTATTAAATACTCAAGCTATCAGGATATTATGACTAGGTCATGTCTATCCGATTATAGAGACTAGTTACTAGACATCCGATATATGCTTCGTACGGGGCAGACACAATTCCAGCACCAGGCCTAGCACGTGATCATCCGATGCTGGATCGACATACACAATACCACGTATACTACGTCTGATATAGATCGCTTATTCCTGTAAGCATGTTTCTGGAGAATTGGGTAGGCATGGCGCTTTGCTAGAAGCCAACCTTGTCTTGTAAATCGGTATAAACGTAGTACGAGGTACTTACGTGTTCGGATAGTCCGACGACCGTATTTACTGCCAACATATCTGGGGATCTCATGGGTCGCTTCCCGAAGATTCACCGATGATGTATGACTCGCACTTTATTAATCTAGGATTAATTTGATGAGAGAGAAAATTAATCTGGGATTAATTACGGAGATATTTTATATGGGATAAAATATTAATTAAAGAGATAGAATGATTAATTTTGAATTAATCAATAAAATAATATATTTAATATATTATACGAAATTAGATTTCGATGCAGAATTAAAATTAGATTTTAATTCGGGCGAACGAGTTAATTTAGAATTAATTCGTTAGCGACGTGAATAGTGATTTCGCTAGGCGTAATCGTTTAATTACGTCGCAACAGAAAATTCATTAATTTTGAATTAGCGAACCCGAGCCCGAGATTATTTGTGAGCGCATTCGCATTTTGAATTCGAGTGCGGCACGTAAGTCAAATCAAGCGTCAAATCGCTAGTCGAATCAAGCGTCAAATCATTAGTCATTTTGAGTGATGTGACAACTTGTCACTTGATTGATTGATTGATGTGAATAGTGATGTGGTAGTTGAAAGGCATTAATTGCTTTTGTTTTGCCATTTTGGAAAAATGGAAAAGTGTATTTGTTATTTGATTTTTGGAATATCAAATAGATAAAAATATTTTTCTTTTTCCTTTTCTCTCTCCATAATTTTCAGTCTTCTCTTTTTCCCTCTTCTTCTCTCACGGCTTGGAGCCACTTTCTCCTTCTTCTTTTTCTGGTTTTTACCGAGAAGCAGTGAGAAGCAAGAGAGTATTTTATTGCAAAATACAAAGTGCTAGCACACACTTGAGTCTTCCTAAGGTGATAGGGAAGTGAACACATGAGCATGGAATGGTTTTTGGAGATTGAAGCTTGGAGCTTCAATAGAGTCTTCCATGGCCGATTCTTGGAGGAACAACAAGGACCAAAACCGAGCAGTCCATCAACCAAGGAAGCCACTGTCGAGCTTCACCAAGAAGTGTGCTTCATCGCATCCTAAGATCCGTTCATGGTGAGTATGTTTCCGCCATTCTCTTTTGTGTATTCATGCGTTTTTCATGCTTGTTTGATGATTCTTGGGACCTAATTAGAAACCTACAGTTTATATGCACAGCCTAATGATTTTGTCGTACCTAGACTTGCAAACAAGGTTTGTAAGTTAAATCGATCCATTTATTGATTGAAGCAAGCATCGTGTTCTTGGAACCAACGTTTTGATGAAATCACAAAAGAATAAGATTTCGTTCAAAACGAGGATGATCCTTGTGTATATAAGAAGGTTAGTGGGAGCGCACTGACATTCATTGTCCTTTACGTTGATGATGTATTGCTTATTGGCAATGACATTCTCATGTTAACATCGGTGAAAGTTTGGCTTTCATTAAAATTCTCCATGAAGGATCTTGGAGAAGCAGCCTTTATTCCATGAATAAAGATCTACCGGGATAGATCTAGAAAGCCGCTTGGACTCTCCCAGAGCACGTACATTGACAAAGTGTTGAAGAGATTTAACATGGATCAGTCCAAGAGGGGACTGTTTCCAGTGTCACATGGCGTCACTTTATCTAAGGACATGTGTCCTAAAACTCAAGATAAGAGAGACAACATGAGTCGAATCCCATTCGCCTCAGCAGTCGGATCGATCATGTATGCCATGATATGTACGCGACCTGATGTCTCGTATACTTTGAGCATGTGTAGTCGCTATCAGGCCGATCCAGGTGATGGTCACTGGATGGCAGTTAAGAATATCCTTAAGTATCTCAGACGAACTAAGGATGCTTTCTAAATCTATGCAGATGGAGAACTTGAGGTAACTGGGTATACCGATGCAAGTTTCCAAACCGATAAAGACGACTGTAAGTCACTATCTGGGTACATATTTTGTTTGAATAACGGAGCAGTAAGCTGGAAACTTCCAAGCAAGAGACTATTGTCGATTCAATAACATAAGCGGAGTACATTGCTGCAGCTGAAGCAGCAAAAGAGGCAATTTGGATCCGTAAATTCCTAATTGGATTAGGAGTAGTTCTGTTAGCAGCTGAGCCCGTTCCATTAAATTGTGACAATAACGGGGCTATAGCGCAGGCTAAGAAATCGTGGTCTCATCAAAGATCCAAGCATGTTCTTCGATGTTTCCATCTGATTCGTGAGATCATACATCGTGGCGATGTGAAGATCGAGAAGGTTACATCAGAAGACGACATTGCAGATCCGCTGACCAAAGTTATTCCTCAGCAAAAGTTTAAGCGACATGTACATAGTTCAGGTGTTAGATGCTTGAGTGACTGGCTATAGGCCAAGTAGGAGATTGTTGGGCAATTATGACCCATAACGTCACTATTTGTAAAAGACATTGTGGTTTTTGTACAAATTAACTATGTGACAATGGAAATTTCATTTTATCATTTTGTAATTTTATTACTTAAATATATAAATGATAAAAGTCCTTATGATTTGTTCCAGATTATTAGATATGAGACAATATCAATCCATAAAGTTTTAATCATTAAATATCCCTAGTCGTAGTATTATCGAGAATGGACATCGATAATGCGGAATAGACTAGTATTGCAGTTGTGCGTGTTATGGAAGCGTAACATCATAGTTCTCATATATTTAAGTATTAGATACTTATGCAATTCTGATAGGAGGTTGTGTTTACTGATGGTACAGAAACAGCTTCGCTCTGGATAGACCCCTCAGAATTCCATTGGTAGTATGACTATGTGTCTATGGGAATCCGAATCAGGGTAGGTGTATTTGGTTTTAACCTGGGCTTGCATCGCTAGTACTTGCGACAATCAATACGCTTTGGTTTTGGTCGTCCAGGACTTTAACAGGTTCTGTGTACGCCTCTTCTGGGTTTATTGAGAATTGTAGTATATTGGGTGTGATGTCAAGATGAAAGTATCACTTCAGTCATATGGCGATGATGATCACGCATGGATACATAACTGGTACTCTAATGGGTTGCAACCATCGGGATAATATGACAATGTCATGATTATCCGATTAAAGAGACTAGTTGCTTGTGATCTGATATATGCTTCGTACGGAGCAGACACTATTCCAGCCTCAGTCCTTGCATGTGACATCCGATACTAGATCGTAATACATAATACTACGTATACTACGCCTGACATAGATTATATATTCCTTTAAAAATATTTCTGGAGAATTGGGTAGGCACGGTGCTTTGCTAAAAGCCAACCATGTCTCGTAAATCGGTAAGAACATAGTACGAGGTACTTACGTGTTCGGATAGTCTGACGACCGGATTTATTGCCAACATATCCAAGGATCTCATGGGTCGCTTCCCGAAGATTCACTGATGACGTATGATGCGAACATAATTAATCTAGGATTAATTACGGAGAGATTTTATCTAGGATAAAATACTATTTGAATAGAGAGAATAATTAATTTGGAATTAATCGATAAAATAATATATTTGATATATTAAATGAAATTAGATTTCATAACTGAATTAAAATTAGATTTCATAACGGAATTAAAATTAGATTTTAATTCGTGCGAACGAGTTAATTTAGAATTAATTTGCTAGCATCGTGAATAGTTATTTTGCTAGGCATAATTATTTAATTAAATTTTATTTAATTACGTCGCAACGGAAAATTTGTTAATTCGGAATTAGCGAACCCGAGCCCGGGATGTGTTGCGGGCCCACTCGGATTTTGAATCAAGTGGGGCCCACATATCACATCACTTGTCACTTTGTTCACTTTATTGTGATGGAAGTTAGTGAAGACTTGTAAATTACTGAAGGTGATGACTTGATTGACATATACCAAATATTGGATATTTGGTATATCATAGATTTTCTTTTGAAAATTGAAACACAACAACTTCATCACTCTCTCTCTCCCTCACGGAATTGCTCCATTTTCTCTCTAAAATTTGGCTTGGCCGAATTCAAAAAGAAGAAAAATTATGGCAATTTTTCTAAGTGCTAGCACACCAAGGAATCATATCAAGGTGTTAGGAAACCAATCCCTTGAGCTTGGAATCAAGATCAAAGCTTGAAGCTTGGATTCAACATTCAAATAGGAGCTTGGAGGAGCATCTCAAAGGTAAAAAAATTTTGTTATCAACGCATCATATATCCGATCAAAGTGAGTTTATTTCCGCTATTCTCCTTTATGTATTCATATTTTTTATGCTTGAATTGATCTTGGGAACACCTTAGAAACCCAATAATGAGACACAAGTCGGAAACTTTTGAGAAATTCAAAGAGTTTCGACACGAATTAGAAAAACAGACCGGTAAAAGTATTAAAATATTACGGTCGAACCGTGGTGGAGAATACTTGAGCAATGAGTTTCTTGATTACTTGAAAGAGTATGGTATTCTTTCACAGTGGACTCCTCCCGGAACACCTCAATTAAACGGTGTGTCCGAATGTAGAAACCGAACTTTGTTGGACATAGTAAGGTCTATGATGAGTCGCACTGAGCTACCAATTTCCTTCTGGGGATATACATTGAATAGTGCAATACTTATTTTGAATAAGGTTCCGTCAAAGTCTGTTCAACAGACTCCATATGAAATATGGACAGGAAAGAAACCGGGTTTCTCATTCCTGAAGATTTGGGGATGCTGGGCATACGTTAAATGTTTGGATGGTACCAAATTAGAACCCAAATCGGATAAGTGCCTATTTGTAGGTTATCCTAGGGAAACCAAAGGATTTTACTTCTACAACCCACAATAGAACAAGGTATTTGTTGCTCTACATGCAGTTTTTCTCGAAAATGAATTCCTAAATGCAGTTGTAAGTGGGAGGAAAGTAAAACTTGATGAAAATCGGAATGATACTGTTCTTAGCATCGACTCCCAAATGGAACACAAACAGTTCATCAGTGATGAGACTGTACCACAATCTTCTAATACACAAGAACCGTGTAAGTCGGAGAGAGTGAGAAAACAACCTGAGAGATATGGGTTTCTAACGTAGATATTAATCTTATTGAGGATAATAAGCTGGCTACGTATGAGGAAGCGATACAAGGTATCGACTCCGGTTTATGGCGAGATGCCATGAAATCCGAAATGGATTCCATGTATACCAACCAAGTTTGGACACTGGTTAATGTACCAGAAGGCATAAAGCCTATTGGTTGCAAATGGGTCTTCAAGAAGAAGACTGACATGGATGGCAACATTCAAACATACAAAGCTAGGCTTGTAGTGAAAGGGTATCGTCAATGACATGGTGTCGATTACGATGAAACATTTTCACTTGTAGCCATGATTAAATCCATTCGGATAATGCTTGTTATTGCTGCATACTTCGATTATGAAATATGGTAGATGGATGTCAAAATCGCTTTCCGTAACGGAAACCTTTTAGAGGATTTTTATATGCAACAGCCTGACGATTTTGTCGTACCAAAACATGCAAACAAAGTTTGTAAGTTAAATCGATCTATTTATGGATTGAAGCAAGCATCGCGTTCTTGGAACCAACATTTTGATGAAATCATAAAAGAATATAATTTCGTTCAAAACGAGGATGATCCTTGTGTATATAAGAAGGTTAGTGGGAGCACACTGACATTCATTGTCCTTTACGTAGATGATGTGTTGCTTATTGGCAATGACATTGTCATGCTACACTCGGTGAAAGCTTGGCTTTCATTATAATTCTCCATGAAAGATCTGGGAGAAACAACCTTTATTCTGGGAAAAATATCTACCGGGATAGATCTAGAAAGTTGTTTGGACTCTCCCATAGCACATACATTGACAAAGTGTTGAAGAGATTCAACATGGATCAGTCTAAGAGGGGATTGTTGTCAGTGTCACATGGTGTCACTCTATCTAAGGACATGTGTCCTAAAACTCAAGATGAGAGAGACAACATGAGTCGTATCCCGTTCGCTTTTGCAGTTGGATCGATCATGTATGCCATGATATGTACACAACCTGATGTCTCGTATGCTTTGATCATGTGTAGTCGCTATCAGGCCGATCCAGGTGATGGTCACTGGGTTGCGGTTAAGAACATCTTTAAGTATCTCAGACGAACTAAGGATGCTTTCTTAATCTATGGAGATGGAGAACTTGAGGTAACTGGGTTTACTGATGCAATTTTCCAAACCGATAAATACGACTGTAAGTCACAATCCGGGTACATATTTTGTTTGAACAACGGAGCAGTGAGCTGGAAATCTTCCAAACAAGAGACTGTTGTTGATTCAATAATAGAAGCGGAATACATCGCTGCAGTTGAGGCAGCAAAAGAGGCAGTTTGGATCCGTAAATTCCTAATTGGATTAAGAGTAGTTCTGTTAGCAGCTGAGCATGTTCCTTTGTATTGTGACAATAACGGGGCTATAGAGTAAGCTAAGGAACCGCGGTCTCATCAACGATCTAAGCATATACTTCGATGTTTCCATCTGATTCGTGAGATCATACATCGTGATGATGTGAAGATCGAGAAGGTCGTATCAGATGACAACATTGCAGATCCACTGACGAAAGCTATTCCTCAGCAAAATTTTGAGCGACATGTACATAGTTCAGATGTTAGATACTAGAGTGATTGGCTATAGGCCAAGTGGGAGATTGTTGGACAATTATGACCCATAGCATCACAATTTTAAACGACATTGTGGTTTATGTACAAATTAACTTCGTGACAAAGGAAATTGCCATTTTATCATTTTGTAATTAGATTACTTGAATATATAAATTATAAAAGTCCTTATGATTAGTTCCGGATTAATAAGATATGAGACAGTATCAATCCATTAAAGGTTTAATCATTAAATATCCCTAGTCGTAGTATTATTGAGACTGTACGTCGATAATGCGGAATAGGCTAGTATTACACTTGTGCGCGTTATGGAAGCGTAACGGCATAGTTCTCATATGTTTGGGTATTGGATACTAATGGAAGTGTAATAGGAGGTTCTATTTACCGATTGTATGGAAACAACTTCGCTCTGGATAGACCCATCGGATTCCCATTGGTAGTATGACTATGTGTCTATGGGAATCCGAATCAGGGTAGGTGTATTTGGTCTTAACCTGAGACTTGCATCGCTAATACTTGCGACAATCAATATATTTTGGTTTTGGTCGTCAGGGGCTTTAACAGGTTCTGTGTACCCCTCTTCTGGGTATATTGAGAATCGTAGTGTATTGGTGTGATGTCAAGATGGAAGTATCATTTCAGTCATATGGAGATGATGATCACGCTGGGATACAGAACGGTACTTTATAGTGCTATAACCATCGGGAAAGTATGACTAGGTCATGACTTTCCGATCATAAAGAGACTAGTTGCTAGTGATCCGATATATGCTTCGTACGGGGCAGACACAACTCCAGCCCCAGGCCTAGCATGTGACTTCTGATACTGGATCCCAATACGCAATATTTAGTATACTCTGCCTAGTATAGATTATGTATTCCTTTAAATAATATTTCCAGAGAATTAAGTAGGCACGGTGCTTTGCTAGAGGCCAACCATGTCTTGTAAATCGGTAAGAACATGGTACCGGGTACGCACGTGTTCGGATAGTCCGACGACCGGATTTACTACCAATATATCCAGGGATCTCATGGGTCGCTTCCAAATATTCACCGATGACGTTTGACTCAAGAAAAATTAATGGGATTAATTATAAGAGAGAAAATTAATCTAGGATAATTATAAGAGAGAAAATAAATCTATGATTAATTACGGCAAGAATTTATCTGGGATAAAATTCGATTAAGAGAGAAAGAACGATTAATTTGGAATTAATCGATTAAAAATATATTTGATATATTAATTGAAATTAGATTTCAAAGTAGAATTAAAATTGGATTTTAATTCGGGCGAACGAATTAATTTAGAATTAATTCGTAAGGGACTTTAGTAATAATGTCGCAACGGCAAATTCGTTAATCGGAATTAAACGAACCCGGGCCCGAGCGAAGTTGCGTGTTAGATTTTTCGACGTAAATTCAGAATTTATAAGTGGTGGGACCCACTTGACTTACATCACACTTTTGACATGTGATGGAAGTTGTTAAAGGTTGAGTGTAAAACTTACGTTGCTTATTTTGTACACTAACCAATCTCAACACACTTTGCAATTTTTTAATCATTTGGAATGACTAATACCAACTTTGAGTTTTAGTAAATGGTATTAGATTTTTTAAAAATCATATACACAAAAAAATTGAAAACACTTTCTCATTTCCATCTTGCAAAAACCGTGACTTTGCTTCTCCCTTAGAAATTTTGTTTCAAAATTTCTTCATTGCTAGCACAAAAAGGAGTCATTCAAGGTGTTAGGGAAAACATTCCTAAGAGTTTAGAACACACTTTGGAAGCTTGGAGCTCAACATTCATACAAAAGGATTCAAAAGTTTTGAAATCTCTACATCCATCCAACCGAGCAATGTAAGTTTTTCTGCAACTTCTTTTGGTATTCACACGAATCATGGCTTAGAAGATCCTTGGCATGTTTTAGGAACCCCAACTGGGGGTCGATTGATACTTAACCGCCCCTAGATACTAGAGTTTTCACAAAGATACATGTTTTATGATAATTCAGTGTTGTAAAAGATTTTTGACACATTGGATTTTGAAATTGGATTTGATTATAATAGATTTTGATTTTTATATGAATCTTATGTTTTATTATTTTATTGTAGCCACTCATCAGATCTTCTCGGACTCACCCACCCCACTCTCCAGTTTGTTGCAGGACCTGATACCTGATGAGCCATTACAATACCTTGGAAATATATATATATAAGAGAGGATACACATTACAGTCATTAGGGCATTTGGGTTCATCATATATTGTGTTAGGATGTATGCCCAGGCAGGGTTTTGTATAAGATCTTTTCTGGTGATTTTATGTTGTGTCAAATGATATATATGATTTTTATCATTATATGTGTTTGTGTATATATTATGTTGGGTATATCGTCCTTATGTAGTCTTTTCGATGTCATTTATTGTTGTATGTTTATAAGAACAATGTATGTATTTAGTTCCATAGAAAAAGGCTGAGGATGATAAGGTAATATATTACCTGCCGATAATATCTCCGGACTTAGGATGTTACACTAAGTATGAGAATTGATGGATTTCGGATGTTATATGAAGCACATGATATAATTGAAGAACGTAATATTTTTCATTTGGATATTGTTCACATGTTAATTATTTCAAACTCCCCATCATTCTGAAAATTGCCCATAACTTCTCCAAATAACTTAATTTTGATTAACCTCTTGATGGAAGTGGTTATATGTTGAAGATAGGAGATGGTTTTTTGGTCCCTAATCTTGAAGACTCCATAATTTTGTTTTTGAGATAACACACCATTAATGGGAGTCTTTGAAGGCGTAGAAGAAGAACCATAAATTTCAATACTTTTGTTGTGACATCAATGACGGAAGATTTAGTAAACTTTCCTTAATTTATTTCCTTATTTAGATATTTATGCAATTCAGTTTATGCATGCATAGTATATCAAATTTTGTCTTACTCTTTATTTATGCATACTATATCAAATTTAGTCTTACACCAACTTCATACTTCAGTGGTCGAACAAGATTTTTGTTTGGGCTATAACAAGAATTATAAACTTAAGTAAATTATAATATAAATTTAGAAATTAAAAAGGCCAACAACGAGATACATTGATATAAAAATACTTTAATTCCTACAATTTAGAAAATACCACCTTTAATCCATGTTTATTAATAAATATGGCTAGTTATTAATTGTTTGACAATCATTGACCTAAGACCAAAAAAAAAATTAAAAAAACAAAAAATTAACACTTATTAATTAGGAAAATAAATTATTATTGTATGTCCTGCCACCTAGCTAGTTTTTTTTTTTTTTTTTAATTGGGAGATTAATTTTTTCCCCCAATGTTTAAAACATATACCACGTATCCCTTAATGTTTTTATAATATCCCTTGAAGTCAAAAGTCATAGAAATATTTTTTCATTTTTTACATATATTACCCTCTGTGATAAAATAATTAATATTTTTTGTATAACAACTAATTCATTAAAATAATTAAAATATACTAATAAAATTATAAAGTATGATATTTTTTATAGAAAACTATAATAAATTTATCTTAATAAATTTATTCTAATTACACTTTAGTGTAATTTCATTTTAAATACTTGTATATTTATTTTTATATTAAATTATATAATGAATGAATAAACTAAAACTAGTATATAATTTATTAATAGATTAATAGATTTACAAAATTGACACTAAATACCAATTTCCTAAAATAATTTAAAAAATTATAACTCAAAAACTTATAGGAATATATGAGATGTCAAATTATAACTCAAAAATTATAACAGACAGTTAAGACGCACAACTCAACGGTTGGAGGCATGACCCAGCAGTTGCAAGGAAGTTATGAGCCAAAACCGTCCGAGCAGTTTGCAAGTTTCACCATAAAAGGCTCACTCATGCGAAGATTAGAGACCCCGATCAAATGAAGACTCAAATGAGCATCTTATTTTTTATTTCGTAGTTTTAAGAATCTGTAACTTGTGTGCTTGTGCCCCTTGGAGGCTTATTCACTTAATCAAACACCCATTGCTGGGACTTTGTCTCAGGAGGTTTGAACCTTACACGTTTCTTCAAGCAGAAAATTACGCAAACAGTTTTTTGGCGACCACAGTGGGAGAATTGGTGTAAAAAGTGAAAATGCCTCCGAAAAGAAACACTCAAACTGGCTTAAGTACAGAGGAAGGAGGACTGGAGCAAACCAACCAGCCCCACGTTCCAGCCGTAGTGGGCCATTTCGAGGGTATGGTAGACGTTAGTCGATATGAACATGTGCGAGAGCTCAGCCCTAATGCGGTTCGCGCATTGTTCGGCGAATTCACATAGGATGTTGTCGAGCAGGTTAGGCTTCAAAATGCTAATATCATAGATAAGTTTACTTCGACTAGTAACTCACATTATGAAAATATGGCCAAACACTTAAGCTCATTAAACGAGTTAATGGCCAAATGTGTAACGGGGGGACAATCCTACCGTGGACTACACCTCATCATGCACCAAGCAGTGAGGAGGCTGGCCCGAGTAATATTCCTCTGTAAAGGGTCACTGTCCCTATGACCTCCAGGGAGGGAATAAGTCCTGGGGGCAATGGCCTACATCTAGGGCCAAACCTACATCAGGGGCCAAATATGGTACAACATGAAGTGGTGTTGTCTCAATGTCTCCAGGCTTCTCAGGGACAGAACCACGACTATGTCCCACTTGTGAGAGAACCACAACCGCCACCCATAGCAATGTCATTTAATGGCAATGATATGTTGAGAGAACAGATGACCGAGATCGTTCAAAATCAATTCGGTCTGGGAGTACGGCCAATTCGGCCAAGGTATCAGAAACCATATCTAGATTGGATCGATGTGGCATATATGAGGCCTAGAAATTACAAAATACCATATTTTTCTCTGTTTACAGGGTCTGAGGAAGGTTACTACCATGGAACACGTAGGGCGATTTACCCTTCAGTGTGGAGAAGTCACTGATTTCCATAAGTTCAGGTTGTTCCACGGCTCATTTTTGGGAGTAGCTTTCTTATGGTATGTCAGTCTGCCACCCAACGCGGTAGAGAATTGGCAACAGATGGAACAGTTATTCCACGCGCAATTCTACAAGGCCGAATCTGAAGTGGCCTTGGCCGACTTGGCGAACCTGAGACAGTTACTAGGAGAATGGGCCGAGACATTCTTACAAAGGTTTAAAGTGGCTCGAGGCCGTTATTACGTGCCTTTGCCAGAGAAAGAATTTGTGAGAATCGCCCAAAGTTGTCTCAATTTTGATCTGAAAAAGAAATTTCAAGATCGCGAATTTTGGGATCTCCCCCAAGTTACCACTAGTGTGGTGCGTTATGAACAGTTATTAAGAGAGAAGGAAAAATGAAAATTTCCAGCAAAGGAACTTATTACAGGAACATCAATTATGAAATAATCGAAATGGATATCGAATCGGTCGACTTATATTTGGCCGAATTGGTTAAAGAGAAGCCATACGTTTGCAAGGCGTGGGCTGAACCCAAGCCAAATAAAAAAACGACAAAAAAGAGTAGGAACTTCTCGTTCGATATCACGAAAGTCGATGCCATATTCGATCAATTATATAAAGACAAGCAAATTAGTTTAAGCGACCGCCACACATTGCCAAACGTTGAGAAAATCGGTGGGAAAAAATATTATAAGTGTCGAGTCAAGTTCCACATGGTTCATGTCGAGTCAAGTTCAAGACATGGCCTTCATCTAGTCCAGACAATATTGAAGTCTCCTCTGGTCATTTGCAAGTCGAATGGAGATTATCCTGATCTTCATCTGGTTCACTCAACTAGGAACATTCCCCATGACTCATTTTGAGTCAAGTTCAAGACATGGCGTTCATCTGGTCCAAACGACATTGAAGACTCCACTGGTACTTTGACCAGTCGAATGGAGATTATCCTGACCTCATCTGGTTCAGTCAATTGGGAACATTCCCCATGACTCATGTCAAGACAAGTTCAAGACCTGGCCTTCATCTAGTCCCGATGACACTAAAGACTCCTTTGGTCTTTTGACCAGTCGAATGGAAATTATCTTAACCTTCATCTGGTTAACTCGAATGGGAACATTCCCCATGGCTCATGTCGAGTCAAGTTCAAGACCTGACCTTTATCTGGTCCAGATGACATTGAAGACTCCCCTAGTCCTTTTTCTAGTTGAATGGAGATTATCCCGACTTTCATCTGGTTCAGTCGACTGGGAACATTCCCCATGACTCATGTCAAGTCAAGTTCAAGACATGGCCTTCATTTGGTCTAGAAGACACTGAAGAATCATTTGACCAGTCGAAAGGAGATTATCATGACCTTCACCTAGTTTAGTCGACTGGGAACATTCCATATAGCTCACGTCGAGTCAAGTTCAAGACCTGGCCTTTATCTGGTCCAAACGACATTGAATACTCATTTGACCAGTCGAATGGAGATTATTCTGACATTCATCTGGTTCAGTCGACTGAGAATATTCTATATGGCTCAAGTCGAGTCAAGCTCAAGACATGGACCATCATCTAGTCCAAACGACATTGAAGACTCTTTTGACCAGTCGAATGGAGATTATTCTGACCTTCATCTGGTTCAGTCAGCTTGGAACATTCCCTATGGCTCATGTCGAGTCAAGCTCAAGACGTGGACATTCATCTAGTCCAGAGGACATTGAAGACTCCCCTAGTCCCCTGACCAGTCGAATGGAGATTATCTTAAACCTTCACCTAGTTCAGTCGATAGGAAACATTCCTCATAACTCACTAATGTCTATTAGTCTCTACTAATTATTTTACTCAATTAAACTAATTTAATTTAGTTAGTTTTAGTGACCTTACTAATTTTAACTCTTAAAATTTTTTGGAACACTAATAAGTTTAAAATTTAAAATTCTAAAGTGGACAAAATTTTAATTAAACCATTTAATTAATCTAGGCGCATTATAAATTCCAATGGTATGTGGAGTTGTATCCTGAGTGCAGACCTTATTACCGTTCATTCAAAATTGACTATGGAATTTACATCCAGATTTTCATCCTATATAACAATGGAATTATTATGCACTTATTAGGCCCAATATTTTAGAATTTTCAATTTTCAATTTTAAATCATAAATCATAAATCAATTAATCTAATTAATATTTTTTCATGCATATCAAATTCCAATTTAACCATTTTATAAATCATATTTTATGTCTAGAATATTTATGCATCCAAAATATATTATGGCATATGAAAATACAAGAGTAGGCACCTTAAGCTATATGACATGTTATTTGAACATTTCGAATTTAAACTTACATACAACATAAAAATAATTTTTGCATTGACCGGAATCGTATTTTTCATATACTAATCTAATTAGTACATAAAATTCTCAAGGCATCCATTGGTCTTCAAAACTTGCTCCATATAGGTGTTGGCTCCTTTTATGACTTTGGTGCTCCAAATTACAAAAATTAAAATTTTACATAGGAAAATTAAATTACAACATTTGTAAAAAAAATGGTCTTATGGCTTTACATCCCAAAACCAAAACCAACATAAAAATAAGAGCCAAAAAAAATTATGATCAATGCAAAAACCATTCATCATATGAATCAACAATAATCATTCATCTCATGAATAATATTTTATGCCTCCTCATCTAAACATGCATATAATCATTTATATCTGATATAAATAAATAAAAATAGTAACTTTAAATGAAAAAGAAGAGTTAAGAACACTTTGCAACCTTTATCTTGATGCCAATTGTAGGAACCACTTTCCTAGCACAGCAGAATCATTTTTCTGCCTTTCTCTTCTTTTGTCCGAATGTTACCGGTACTCCTACTGAAATTTTGCTTCTATTTTGAACAAAATTTCAGCCTCAGAACAGCCCCCAAACAGCCGTGTAAATCTGGACTATTTTGGACCTGAAACTGCCCAACTCACTGCCCAAATCAGTCCCTATTTGCGTGAATACCAACTAAGTTTATGTTCTGATTTTTAATTTAAAAATAGCCCCAATACAATCTTAAAACACCCATAAATATTCCCAAATATTTCTGAAAAAAAAATCGAACTGAGCCCCGTTACATAATTTTTGAGATGCGGCAGTGAGTAGAAAATTATTCACTGTCATGTAGTGTTTGAGAGTGAGAAGATGATGAATTTAGTTCGAAGCCAAATAGTCTTCCATGCTATATCTCGTTACCAATAGAAAATAGAGTGAGCTATACTCATAATCTTGTCTCTAAATACTTTAGAGATCAAAGTGTCACAAAAGGTTTTTTCTTTTTTGGTTTTCTTTGTTCTTTTTTTCTTTTTTCAACTCTTGGGAGAATTCTTAGAACAATAAAATGTGTCTAGGGTTAAAATAGCTTAGGGTAGGAAAAAATAAAATCACATTTCTTTATATACCTAGGGTTATTAATTTCCAAAATTAAACAAACCCTTCCCCTCCCCTAGATATAAGAATCGGCCAACCTTGTCTTTTTTTTTGAAAAATTTTATAACATAAAATTTACTTACCATAATGGCATTGGATGTTACAAAAAAGAAAGAGTTATCACATTTTAAAAGGTGTAACTATCAAAATAAACCAAGGGTATTTTTGGAATTCAAAAAATATAAACCGTTTATTGAAATATATATATATATATATATATATATATATATATATATATATATATATATATAACTTAATGACATGTAATTAATAATTATCATATAATTATTAAAAACCATATATTAAACTTAATATATAGTTTCAAGTGTGACAAAATAATATTATTAATCATATTAATTCTATATATTATACATATGTGAGTATATAATTGGACTATCCAATATATTTAATCTACTGCAGTATATCGAACTAGCACGGGGACCAAAAGGACATATGGTTCCGAGATCCAATAATCTCACAATATTAATTAAACTCTTAATTAAATATTCTGTATTATTAAATTCAGATTATTCCACTAAAAATCTGAAGTTATACTTTTGCTGTTGGAGATAGATAAATTAAGCCGAACCACGTTAGTGTCTATCGATATAGTCATTACATACAAATTGGACCTTCACGAGTATCTCATAATTAGAGCTGAGTCATAATATCCATTATACCCCTCTAATTATTTTTACCTTAAGTATCATTGATTCTCTAATGAACGATTTATTCATAACCATTATAAATGATAATCTTTCTATTCGTAATAGAAAAACTTGAGCGCTCTAACCGTTCAAGTACCGAATCAACCATTAAAGAAGATAATCATCTACTTCTCACAAGAAGGAGTGAATTCCCTATATATGTAAATCATCATCATTTACATACCAAACCATGTCCCCAAAGTACGTAGCTATTGGTCAAGAAGGCTACACCAACCTCATTTTTGTAAATCAAAGGACATAACCTGCCATGCAAGAGTTCATAGTACCCTCCGGATTCATATCAATCCAAATATGACCATCAAATAGATTGAAATGAATTTCTTTACCTAACAGATATTATAAGAAACTCATTTCTATTTGGGTCCAGTCCTATATGATCATATCATATAAAGTGCCTACATTCTCATGTCTCCACATGGACGATCCCGGATCAAGGTCACCCTATAATTATAGAATGGACCGCATCTATAGATAAACCGCAAACAAAGTACCCATTTTGTTTGCTCTTGGTGGACTATTTTAGATTACTAACTTCAGACTTAAATCCTCTTGTGTATGACACTCATACACTAAGTATGAATACACATGGGTAATCTAGGGCAAACAATATAATTTACAATATGTGATATTAAACAAACCCTTGATAAATGAATAATGCATCATCTTCTTTCGTAAAAAATAATTATGTTTACATTACATAAAGCTCTATGGCATATATCCCAACATCCCAACATCTCTAACTTACCCCAAAGGAGTAGTGGAAGATGTGCTCATCAAAGTGGATAAATTTTACTCTCAGTAGATTTCATCATCCTAGATATAGAGGAATATCATGATGTTCCTAGCATCCTTGGAAGTCCCTTCTTGGCGACAAGTAGAATGCTCATTGAGGTGCCAAAAGGTGAGCTAACTAAGAGAGTTGAAATGAAGAGGTGACCTTCCATGTCTTCAAAGCAATGACATGCCCGCAAGATGATGAAGAGTACCATATGATAGATAGTGTAGGAGGTACTGGTCTAGAAACCTTTAACATAAGCCACCATGATGATAACGCTAAAGCGTGCCTGTTAAAGAGTGGGCAGAACTTTGATTTGGCGGGTGGCTCGTAGCCTGGTAGTACGGTCCAATAGCTTTGATTTGGCGGATGGCTAGACATGTGGATCGAAGCTACGAGCCAGGATCGAGAAATGGAGTTGCGCACATCTCTCAACATTGCTGGTTGTTTTCAACCTCCTTGGGGCCACCGCCGGCCACCATTGGGTAGTGGGTGGTCCGGCGCCCCCCCCCCCCCCGGCGTGACCATTTCCCTTATCACGCCGTGATGGGTCGGGTGTAGTGGGAAAAGAATTTTGCAATCTTCTACATTTAACGGAAACTTTGGTTATATATGCGAAATATTTTGAAATTTTCAAAACAGCCCTAGTAAAATTACAAATAGGCCTCTAACAATGTACTCCTTTAGAAATTCATATTTATGAAGCCCTTCTGATACAAATTTCAAAATATGTTCAAGACAAAAGTTGTTCGTCTTAGAAAAATATTCCTAATGGATCAATAATTAGCTCAATCAAATTTCATTTCCTATTTCTTTAGCTAAAACAACGAAACTTACTCATATAAAAAATATTCAAAAATATGCGTAACTAGCAATCTGATTGTATCTTGAATATCCATAGAAACCAGTAAAATTCATGTCTGGCCAGTTTATCTAGCATCTGGTCAATGAATGGTAGCGGGAAATGATCCTTCCACGTGGCTTTGTTCAGTTTCCTGTAGTCCATACATACTCTCCATCCAGTCAATGTCCTTGTTGGAATCAGTTCATTCTTTTCATTTGGGACTATAGTCATTCCTTCTTTCTTGGGTACGCATTGCATAAGTCTCACCCAAGAGTTGTCAGAGATGGGGTAGATGATGCATGTGTCCAACTATTTGATGATTTATTTCTTTATAACTTCCTTCATGATTGGATTCAGTCTTTGTTGATGCTCTATTGTGGCTTTGTACTCGTCATTCATCGGGATTTTATGCATGCAAATTGATGGACTAATGCCTCGAATGTCCGCTATAGTCCAGCCAATAGCTTTCTTGTGTTGTAGCACTCTCAACAACTTATCTTCTTACACCACTGTTAGTGATGAAGAAATAATCACAGGTAAATTAGAAGAGTTTTCCAAGTGTGCATACCTGAGATGGCTCGAAAGTGGCTTTAATTCCAACTGTGGTGGTTCTTCAATTGAGGGCTTGATTTGCTCTTTTTTTGGTAGTTCCAAACTTTCCACTTGTGGTGTCGATCTGAAACGGGAGGCTCCATCAAGATAGTTGATACAGTCCAGAATCTCATCATCTAATTCACTGTCAGTCATATTGGTGATGCATGCTTCAAGTTTGTCAGTGGAAAGTTGCATTGCATCTGTGTCCTGGATGATATTATCTATTACATCAAGTCTGAAACATTCCTCCTCCCTTTCGTCAATTGGAAATTTCATGGCTTTGAAAACATTGAATGTTATTTCTTGGTTCTGCACCCTCATGGTTAGTTCACATGTTTGTACATCATATATGTAGCCAATAATGGTCTCCCGAGGATGATGGGTACGTCTTTGTATTCCTAAATTTCAAGGATAATGAAATCTGTTGGAAAAATGAATTTGTCCATTTTGACAAGCACATCTTATACTACACCTCTCAGAAATGTGAGTGATCTGTCTGTAAGTTACAAAGTGATTGAGGTGGGCTTTGCTTCTCCAATCTGCAGTTTCCTGTAAATGGACAAAGGCATCAAGTTAATATTAGCACCTAAATCACACAAAGCCTTATCCAAGTAATGTTCTCCTATGGTGCAAGGGATGGTGAAACTGCCAGGATCCTTCAACTTTGGGGGAAGCTTCCTCTGAATGATGGCGCTACATTCTTCTGTCAATGCTACAGTCTCGTAATCTCTCAATCTTCGCTTTCATGACAGAATATCTTTCAAGAATTTGATATAACTAGGTATCTACTCCAACGCTTCTGCAAATGGAATGTTGATATGCAACTTTTTAAATATCTCTAGGAATCGAGCAAATTGTTTGTCCAATTTGTGATTCTGAAGACGCTGTGGAAAATGTAGAGGTGGAGTAAATCTTTCTCGATCATTTTCTTTTGCCTCTTTTACCTCCATCTGTGGATCTGCTTCGTTTCTTTCTTTTGGAACATTCTCAGTAGATGTATTGACTCCAACATCTTTGTTGATTTCAGTGCCACTTTTCAAAGTGATTGCTTGGCATTGCTCATTCCATCTGTTCCTTGGATTTGGTTCTATATTGCTAGGAAGGGTACCTTGCGGTCTGTAACTTTGAGCATTGGCCAGTTGTCCCAATTGATTTTCCAATGCCTTTATAGAAGCTGTTTGGTTTTGAAACATAGCATCGTATGATGCTGCTTATTTTTGAAATATAGCATCATATTTGGCTTCTTTCTTTTTCATCTTGGCAAGCACTTCTGCTATTCCTGGTTCTTTTTCATACTCATAACTTTTATTCTGCTGTTGGAATCTGGGTGGTGGATTGTTTCTTTGCCCCAAAGTATTGCTCCATACGAAATTGGGATGATTCCTCCAACCTAGGTTGTAGGAATTGGAATATGGATTATTTCCCAGCCCGTTGAAGTTGTTGACATAGTTCACAGTCTCATCATGTTGGTTGTAAGATTCTGCCTCTGGTGTTCCTCCATATGGTGAACTTTTGGATCCAGCGTTAACCTGCATGCAAAGAGATTACAGGGATTTGCAAATATGATCTAGCTTGGCATTCATGGCTGAGTTGGTTTCTACTTCGTGGATTCATGCTATTCGATGGATATTGCTCCTCTCTGTTGGCCACAATAAATTATTATTGGCCATTTCTTCAATTAAGTCTCAGGCCTGATCTTTTCCTTTTTCCATTAATGTTCCTCCAATAACAGCACTATTGTGGTTCTAATTAGCCCATAAAGTCCATTATAGAAGGTTTAGACTTGAAGCCACTTTGCAATCTCATGGTGAGGATATTTTCATAGCAATTCTTTGTACCTTTCACATGTTTCGCTAATGGATTCTGAGTCATGTTACACAAAGGATGTGATGTCGTTCCTCAGTTTTGCTGTTATGGCTGGTGGAAAGTATTTGGCAAGGAATTTGGTGGCAAGAGTATTCCAAGTTATGATGGAACCTACTGGTAGTAAATGGAGCCAAGCCTTAGCTCTGTCTTTTACGGAATATGGGAACACATACAGACGTATTGCTTCTTCTCCCGCTCGGTTGTAATTGAATATGCCACAAACTTCCAGGAAGATGGTGATGTGGGCATTAGGATCTTCAATTGCACTTCCCCCAAAATGAACCGATTGCTGTATCATTTGAATGCATGTTTTGATGTCACAAGCATTTGCAGGTAAGGGAGGAAGACAATATATGATATGAAGCCGTCAACCACCAAAATTGTTCTGTCTCGAATGGGAATTGGTGGTGAAACTTCCAAAGGTTCAGGTTCTTGATTGTTCATATTGATTAGTGCTTCTTGGCCTTCTCATCTTTCCCTTATGAATTTTCTGATAGTTCTTTCAATTTCTGGGTCAAGTGAACGGATTTCAAAGCTTCTGCTTCTTCTCATATAGTGTCTGAGAACCTGAAACACAAGAAATCAAAAATAATAAGTAAAAATAAATTAGACACAAGTAAAGTATCTAACCTCAAAATTAATAGTAAAAGATAAATAAGTCTCTAGCAATGACGCCAAAAACGTGATCGGTGGAAAATATACACGTAATGCATGCACACATATCACTCAAGTAGTATAAAATGCATCGATCCCACGAGATTCTTTCTGTGAAACTTTTCTAGAAACTCTTTCTGTTTGTAAAACTTTGAATTCTTTCTGTAAAACTGAATTCTCTTGAAAACTCTTTCATAAAACTTATCATTTCTGAAAATCATATCTCTGAAAATCAGTCTATGAAAAATCAGTCTCTAAAAATCTGATGCATGGGGGCGTTAAGTATCGTTGTCCCCTCATACACCTAAACTAGTGGTCTTGGGGCGTTACGTCTCGCCGTCCCCTAAGCCACTGAACTAGAGTCAAATGTGTTGATCCATGCTAACATCATGATCCTGAATTTAGGGTCTAGAGGCATTATATCTCACCATCCCCCTAGCCATGAATCTAGGATCTATGAGGGTTACGTATCACTGTCCCTTAGTCCTATTATATATGTGCACATGTTATATCTGTCAATTCCATAAGTCACATCTGAGGTGGATTTTTCCCTCATGCCTCCAAAAATCATAAGAATCATGCTTTCAAAATCAATATTTAAGATCATATTAATTCATCATATATCTGAAAATCAATTTGGCTAACTCCCTAATGCGTTTAAAATGAAGTCTTAAATCAAAATCAATTAAGTAAATATCAACTTGAAAAAGAAAGGTCCACTCATAGATTTAGAATCTGGTTGGCACTTCTTCTCTTCATTGAAGAAAATTATGGTTCGTGCCAATGATCTATAATTGGTAAACTTGGTTAGAATATAAGTCATGGAACACGCTTCGGAACTAAACTAAGTTTCTTAATTCAACTAATTTATAATCACGGCATGATGTATTATGGTTGCGACATGTCATAATACATGTATATGAGATGATACAAAACCTTAGGGTGGTCTCTAACATCCTAAGTTGAAATAAAAATGATATGAAACTGTTTATGTCTCGCATCGCGATGCCAAGTCTGGCGCATCGCGATGCCTACAAGATCAGACCCGAGGCAGATCCTCTACTTGTTACACATCACGATGTTAGATGTTGAGTGTCGTGACGCCCATACGATCAGACCCTAGGCACAGAGCCTCTGTTTGATACGCGTCGTGACGCTAGGTGTGAGCGTCGCAACGCTAGCCTAATTTCAGGGCCTAGCACCAACTATTCAATGACATACCCAATCAATCCCCACACCTTAGGCTAACACCAACACATAAGCACTTTTCTAACTTCAACATGTCTAAAATATCATCCATCACAAGGCATAATTTCCCAACACATCCATACTCAATTTGTCAAGGGCCTTAATTTCACAATCTTTGAGTCATCAACTCAAAATAATTTCAACTCATTTCAATCCATCACCAACTATATAAACCATAGCCATTCATTACCAAAACAACAAAACTCAACTCTTTATCCCATGCGTAATTCAGCCAATGCTTTATTTTGGAAAAAATAATTTGGGCATTTGATAAAATAATGCTTAATCCATTCTTATACTATCATAAAATGCAAAATTATGCATGCTAGCAACTTAATCAAAGCTAATTAATCAAATCTCATTCCTACGGTATGCAAGGTGCGAATTTGGGACTTTGATTCCTTGCCCAAAACTAAAAATAATGAAAGAATATGGAGTTAGAAGCTTACTTGCATGAAAGAATTCTTGGCATCATCAATTTTTCCTTCTCATTTGGCATGAGAAAATAAAGAAATATTTGATTAATTTGGGTCCAAATTCGTGCCTTAAAGGAGAAGAGGAGATGATGAATAGTGTTTTCTATTTATAGTACAAAGGGCTGATTTTTATTTGCAAATGAGTGGTCCAAAACTTGCTATATTACTCAATTCTAGTCAATTCCAGAATTTTACTATAGCAGCAACGAAATTCATGATGTTTTACCTACTTTTGATTTGAATTTGGAAAATTGTATAACGCAAAAGTTGTAGGTCTTGGTCTTAGCTTTTCGACGATATAAAATTCATAAAAAATAAATATCGTATGAAAATATTATGGTCCAAATACTAAGGGCTATTCGGAGTGGAACCTAAAATCAATTTCATATCGGAACTGTAAAAGACACCTCAAATGTCTGAAACATAATTCTATGAGTGCATACACACTTGAACATGATTTATATCATGTATCAATCCACCTATAACATTGTATTCATTGGAAATATCAGGGTGTTATGGTGTAACTCGGCTCCTAAAACACGTCTGAGAGTTTTGGTTAATTGTTAGTTTATCTATTGGAGAAGGATTTAGAGAGTTTTATAGCTTCTGTCTGGCTTATCTGTGTGTGTATTTCTCTAATTTTTGGTAAATGATCAATCAGATGTCTCAAAATTCGGACGTTGTTGGTGTGGAGTTCCTCTCTCTATATAGTAGTAAGTTTTCCGTTTGAAGAAAGCAATAAACTCTTTAATAAGGAAATAATAATTATGGAAGATCATAATAAGGAAAGAAGATAATTAGGGAAAATGGTTAAGAATGAATATGGGTTTATGGAAGTTTGCTAGGAATGAAAGAAATATTGAATCCTTTTAGAAAATTAGAAACACGACACATATCCGACCATACTTAAGTTATGTCCTGCCATATGTGATGGTTATGTATGCTCGAATGTAGATAGCTCTGTAGGAAACTGATTTCCCATGTGGCAGAAGTGTGCAAGGCACGGGGATCGACCTTGGAAATTTTTCTGTCTTTTCCCCTTCTTAGGCAAAACTGTCCAACCCTTTTAGACTTGTTTTTCTTCTGTTTTTTACTAATTTTTCAGCCCCGAACAACGACCGAATAGCACCAGAATAACAGCCCAAAATTGGACTGTTTTGCTCAAAATCGCGTGCATAACACACACAAAAATAGCCATATTTTATGTGAATGAGGGCATCAAATCAGGTCTAATTTTTCTCACCAAAACAGCCCCACAACATCTTAAATCAGCCCTTATTGTCCCGAAAGAGATGCACAAAAAAACAACACAAAAAACTCCCCAAATGCAAGAATCAAGTGCCGACAGTGAGCAGAGTGTTCTGTTCACTACCATGAGAGTAAAATAAAGATAAGCGAAGTTTTTCGATATGATTTCCAATGAGTTGCTATTACTCACAACCAACAAAAATAAGAGTGGGCTTAACTCACCAAAGAAATCTCTAAATACTTTAGAGATTAAGATTATCACACACTAATTTTTATCTTTTATTATTCTTCCTTTTTATTTTTTATTTCAACTCTTGAGAAAAAAATAAGAAGAATGGTGGTCAGGTTTTTTCAAGTGAGAGTTATGAAAAGAAAAATATATTTTTTCCTTTTATACTTAGGGTTTTGATTGTCAAAATTAAACAAAACCATAACCTATTTGTTTCTACAAAAATTCAGCCAGCCCTATTATTTTGTAAAATCAAAATTTTTTGATAAATGTCATCATAATGACATTAAAGGTGTTACTAAATGAAAGGATGTAACTATCATTTTTGTAATGATGAATTTTAAAATCATTTATTTCCAAAAGTGATATATTAAATACTTTAATATTTACAACCCTTTTTTAAAATAATAAATGATTATCTCATTATCATGTACTTAAATAGAACCTTATATTACATTTAACATAAAGTCTCATGTGTGATAAAGATTAATATTCATAATGATTATGAATCTTTTAGTTTTGAAATCTCTACATCCAACTAACCGAGCAATGTAAATTTTTCCGCAACTTCTTTTAGTATTCACACGAATCATGACTTAGAAGATCCTTAGCATGTTCTAGGAACCCCAACAATGGTATCAAGAGCCTTGTCTAAGCATGAAATGAACTTAGGGTTTATATACTTTAATTTGGGGTTTTTATGATTTGAGCATGATTTCTTCAAATTGATGATTTGGTTAAGCTTGGATGATGATGAATTAGATTTATGCATCTTAAAATTTGAGAAAAATTGATTGGATAAATTTTCCCCAATTTCCTTGCCTTGGCCGAAAGTTTGAGCCCTAGATATATCATGGTAAATTTTGATTTTAGACCATTGGATGTGTTTAAAGCATGATGAGTATATTGATTGTTGATTTAATTAGATTGAAATCAAAATTGGATATAAAATTATGCATATTGCCGTGAGTGAAGAAGCATGATTTAGATTGATTTTACTTCAATTTGTGTTGGACATGAGTTGATTAAATTAAAGCATGATTA